>JAOWBB010006791.1:0-17837 GCA_028565995.1 Ricinus marginatus
AACCCCCCCCCCCCCCCCCCCCCGGCGTCAGCAATCGACTTTTTTGCGGGCACCGACGGGAGAGGAGAAAAACGCGGCCGATCCCGAGCCGTTCGCGACCGACCGCGTTCACCGCGGTGCTCGTCGTTAAATTTGCGTGTTTAAGTCTTCGGCACGGGATCGGATCGCCGGGCCCGCGATTCCACGCTCCGGGTCAAACGGACGTTGCGCGGCTTCCGCTGGCGATGCGAATCGCTTCCGAAAATGCTGTCGGAGAGCGCCGATCGATTTTCCCGTTGGAGGGAAAGCCTTCGGACGAGGGTTGCCGCATCGTGATGCGGGAATAACGTGCCCGCGCATCGTATTTTATGCGACCATAAACCGCAGGGCTTTGTGTTTGAGGTAAAATGAAATACGTATCTAAATTAAATAAAGATAAACTCCTTTATGTGAAATTATTAAATGTTGCCGTAAATCTTCGCAAGAACAGTTTCTTTTTCAGGCAAACTTAAACAAAGCGACCGTAAAACAAGGTTGACAGAATGATAAGTTCGGATTTTGAGCCCCCCCCGAGAAAAGAGGGCTTGGGCGCTATTTACAATGCGCAGAATGCTGTGAGATGTTCGAGATGCGCAGCTGAAAATCATAAAAATTGATGGTTTCAGGAGAGCTTCACGTGTCCTGGGAGGACACCTCGGCCGGAGCAATGAGCATCGCAGTGTGACGACAAACGAATTTGCACGGGGCTTAATATTTAGACTAGATTTTCTATAAATAAATAAAATAAAGTAACAACACGTGCTTTTTCTCGAGATGAGAGTGCCGGCTTCGGACAGTCACCGTTAACTGTAGAAACCTTGCGCAAGGCACGTTCAGCAGCGCGAAGTTTTATTGTGGGATTCATTTGCGGAGCATTTTATACGTTAAATTTAATCTAATGAACGCCACGAGTAACATCGCTTCGTCCCCAATCCCGGGGAGGAAAAAGCGAAAGGCGTTCGAGGCTGCGCCAGTTTGCACGTGGACGGCTGCGAAGCCTGCGGGAAAATGTCGGTCTGGCGATCGGGCTCGCGAGACGTGAAAATTGCACTTCCGCAAACGGCAACAGGTACGCGGTGTCAGAAGTGTGAGAAAAACGGGCGGGTGAGTTCGGCCGGCGATCCGTGCTCTTCGCTTACCCGAAAAATGGTGAAAAAGAAGGAAAATGAAACATCTCGCCGAGGCGGAATCGCAAATAAATCGTTCGGACGGATTTCCAGAAGAAGCGTGTCACGAAGACGGCAGGGAGCCTCATTCGCGTCCGAAGGAAATCGCAAACGACGCATAGCGTCTTCCGGCGGCATCGGTCCTCGTGCCCGGAGGACCGGGGAGATTCCCCGACGCGGTCGGGTCTCCCCGAGATCCTTAAAAATGAAAGGAAGGAGCCGCAGAAGCGGAAGCGCGACGCATCCGTCAATTGCACGTCAGAATGCGAAAAAGCCATGCCCTGTCGAAGGATCGGGAGAGACCGTCATCGAGAGGCTGTCGTCGATGGCCGCTGCAGCCGACAGGAAAATCGGCACCCGGGAAAACAAATCCCCGCCGTCCGCCCGCGTTCCCTAACGTGGAAATGCGATCGCCGAAGGTTACTTTCAGGAGAAATGCGCAATTTGCAAAATCAAACCCCCCCCCCCCCCCGGCACCGCCGAAGAATGTTTCCGACGCCGGGAGTAAATTTAAGGTTTGGCGTTGGACCGGCCAAATACGGCGAACCAAATCCTTCCTCCAGGTCGCGTACCTGGAGCAAATTATCCGCGATTAAAAAATTAATAAATCCAGTCGCGAAACGTTCGTCAGGAAATGCCGGCGTCGGAGCCGCTGACTATCCGTGTCAAATCCACTGCCATTTACGGTCCGAAACGTGTTGTCATCCTTCTCCTCCATTGAACGGCCTTAAAAACCTCACCCGCCGGCGAGAAAATTTCAGGGTTTTCCCGGCCTGCTCCCTTGCAAGTTCCTTCCCGGGAAAATCCGTCCAAAACCGACTGAAAGGAACTCCATTTTTGGGTAACGCGGAAATACTTCCCGCATCGCTTGAGAAACAGGCTCCGACGCTCGATAACCGCCGCACTCGGTCAAATTAACCTTCCGGGCCTGTGAACTGCGCGCTTCCGCTTGAACCTGATACGGTGAAGCCAACGGAAAAGGCCTCGCGTCTTTCGGACCACAGGCGAACGGGTGGAAGTCGGCCTCTCGGCACGAGACGGATGCACGGTCGGCCTCCCTCGTCCGCCGGGAACAAGTTACTCGCCCCCGAATCAGTCCGGTCAACAGATGTGCAAAAGGAAGGAAGAGGGAGCGAAATCCATCGAAATCGCGCAGGATTATGCAAAACGATTTGGCAAAGAGCTTGAGCTTCGTTTCGGGGAGAACCTGCAGCGGAACCTGCAGGGAGAACCCGAACCTGGTTCGCGCTTTAGGCGAACCGCCGTCGCGTGCCTGGACGGATTCGAAAAGGAAAAAAGAGGAGGAAAATTTTAACGTGGAGCTTGTCGAAAACCCCGACGTGATACCTGACTGCTGCAAGTGACTGGTTCTTCGCCGGCCTTTCGGATTGTTTTTCTGTATTTTAATGTTACTCGACTTGCGCGTCCATCGCCATGTAATTTTACTTACGAAAAATCAGGTTTCTCCCATTCGTTCCGAAAGGTAAACTGTCCTAAATGATAGGAACCTGAGATTCTTGCGAATGAAACAGCGGTTACGGATTTCGTAGTATGAAATTAAAAAGTTTCAACGAAATTAAGTCGGTAAAAGCACAAGTGAAAGTTAGGTTAGGTTTTGCCCTCTGCAACACGTCCAACTACCATCGTCAATCGGATGGAAGTTAAAACCGATCATTTTGCTAATTCAATAACAGAATTCGGCAATTTGCGGCTCGTGTGTTTTAACGCTTTGTAAAATGTACGTCTGTGTGTGTGCCTGTGTGTGTGTGCAATGTTGACGGACAAGGACGTATCAATGGCAATCTTAATCATGCAAAAAGCCTCGTAATCACCGCACTAAAAACGAAAATGTCAAAAAATGCCAATCCCTGAATTTCTGTCCAGCGTTTATAGCACGGAGGACCGAACACGTTAATCTGTGTGTGGCATCGGACACCTTCTCCGAATGCGAAAAACCTCGTTCCAAATATTTTCGCTTAATAAAATGATTAACTTTGTCAAATGCTTAAGGAGAAAAAGAAAAAAAACAGACAAGGCTTGTTTCGTACCTGTTTTTTAGTTTTTATTACGCCGGCATCTGGTCAGTTATCGGAGGGACATTATTGTCGTTCAGGTTCGTAACTCCTTCGGATTACGTCAAGGTTGGTACCAAACTCATCCTGCCCGGGCCGAAGGATCCATCTAAAGCCCCAAATTTATTCTCATCCTCACGGGTGATCGTTTAAACTGAGCTTCATAATCAAACAGTCGAACATTCCTGAATACCTGTTTCTCAAACTTTGTCGGAACCTGAAACTTTTTTTTATGGACTCGTGCACAACGCAACATAACATAAGTTGCCGATGGACCAACGCGTTTTTACCCAAATAAACCGACCCGAAGAAGTCCTTCGAACGTTTCTCAATCGCCGGCTTCGGCCCCGGCGTTTTACTCTTCGAGCGAGGACTCCTTACATAACCGAAGCACCGAGGTAATTGCCCATGGGGAGCAACAACTTCCCAGACGGACTCGTAAACGTCTCTATTTCACGTCCTTAATCTTGCATCCCGCGGTTCCGCTGCCGAAAAGGCCGGAGAAAAGGAAAAAGAAAGGAAATCCTCCGCTTTTCGGAACGGAAGCCAGCGGAGCGAGAGGCTCGAACAAAGCAGAAACGCACTTCCGTTCGTGGATGTTCGCCCCCCGGATTTCCAGTCCGGGGTAGCGTTACCCCGACGGCCTGCGGCGCGACTGACGGGCCTCCTCTGGAGCTTGGGAAAGATCCAGGAAGAAATGTTCGTTTTTCCTTTCCCCAAAAATCCCATCGCTTTTCTCCGTCGTCCGAAGCGGTTCCGCTTCCGTCGACGCACCGGATTCGCTCTCGCTTCCGCTTCCGGCGTCCTCTCGCTTCTTCCCACCCTTTTTCTGCTTTCGATTAGAGTCTGGTACTTACATCAAATCCGGTCGAAAATGGTGTATCAGGGCGCAGAAGGCGAGTCCGTCTCGCCAGCTCGTCGTCATGTTTTCCACCTTGACACCGGGGTAGCCTTCCGTGACTCTGCGGCACCACAGTTCCAGAGCCTTCATTCCGCGTTTCTCCGCCATTCCGAGACCTGAAAGGAGACGGAAACGACGTTGCATCACTGGCGTGCGCTCCAGTTTCGTTTTCGGGACTTCCTTCTCCCCCCCCCCCTTCCGAACGTCTGGCGAACGCGTCTCCAACTTTCGGCGTTAGGCTATCAGGCGAATCACGCCAAAAAGAAAAACTCGACGTGCGCCTCGCACCGAAATTGGCTTTCCGCGTCCGCGAAACCGTCGAACGGACAAGCGGCCATGCAAATTGTTCATTTAAGGCCCTTTGGAACATCCGCGCAAAGTGCTCAAAATTGAGTTGCCGCAAACAATGTATAATTTAACCACAATTTATTTTTTTCCCTCCGACCGTCCAAAAAGGAGAGTCATCGAAGCTAAATGGTCGGAAACATGCGACGGCAAATCGGCAGCCGATCTCCCGGTCCCGAATGCGCGTCCATTATGAAATTCCCCCGGCCGGGGGCCGTTTACCGGGAGAGCGAAAACCAGGCTGCCGTCGAAGTGGAAAAGGCGTCTCCGGCAAGTCCCAAATGCATCCGCGGAAAATGCAGCAAAGCAAAAAAAAAAAAAAAAAAAAAAAAAAAAAAAAAAAGAACATAAAAGTTCCCACCGTGGAAAGTTAATGGCCGTAATGGCTCCCAGTGATTTATTAATTATGAAGGAAATGAAAAATTGAAATGTAATCGTTTTGCTATTTACAAAGTCGACAACGCTTCGTCCGTGACTTGGGATTTTGTTGGCGTCGGGGCCCCGTTCGACCGAGTCGAAGGTTCGCCGTCGCGGAGATGCGAACGGCGACTGCAGCCGCAACGCCTCCGGTAAGCGGAGCCGCCCCCGACCTCGGATTCGGTTGCCGTTCGCGTGATTTTTCGGCGAGCGACCGACGAAAAGCGGACCGAGCGCCGAAGAGAAACTGCAACAGCTCCGTGGTTGCGCCGGGCGACAGCGGACGCGGAGAAGCGCAGTTAACCCGGTCGTCGGAAACCGCTGCCCATAGCCAAAATGTATTTCAAAAAAATCATTAAACCGTCCGCGGTCCGTGACAAAAAGAGTGGAAAGAGAGCGGACAGGAAATACCGAAAACCGACAGGAAATGAACCAATCATACAAACCGTACACGCACGTTAAAATCTCTTTCACAGTATCGTACACGTGGAATGTAAAAAATAAGACCCGCCACTATTCATTAACTCTATTTACCTTAACAATATTCCGCAGCGATTGTAAATTATATAACGCCTTTGTAAGAGTAAATGCATATTGATTTTAAATATAATTTTATGTTAATAAATGGTGGAATCGTTTGGATCCGATCGAAAAACCCCATTTAGACGTTTGCTTTTTACCCAATCCCACACGACCGATTGATCCGAATGATTTTCCACTTGTCGGTTCACCCAACTTTGGAATTAGCGGTAAGCAATGCAGAACCGTAAAAGTCCATGCATTCGGGCACACAGCTTCGGCAAGACTCGAAAAAAGTGAGGGGAAATACGAAATTCGATGCGCAAGGTTAAAACCGCGCACAAACGCGATGCGCAGAGCTTTGGGCACAGGCAAGGAACGTCGGGCCGACATCCGAAAGCGTACAGATAAGGCATCCTTTAACAGCGCAATCGTCGCGCACCCGGGTGGCGTTCCCGTGGCGCAAAATCGCAGGTCTCTTTTGCGGCGTACCTGGAAGGCGACGTTTCGAAATAAAGTGGATAATTGGGCTGTGTAACGGTAACGCGGTGAAAAGATGCGCATTGTGTCGCACGGAGGAAGTCGACACCCATGCGGGGCGCTGCCAAATATAGAAAAGCCCTTAATGTACGTTATTACAGATCAGACTTGCAATATTGCACGAATTCAATGGCTGAAAAAGTGCCGCGGCGACCGGCGGGTTGTCATTAACGGAGAGATTTCGGCGATGGGAAGGTACCCGGTGCGGCTGCGCCACACCCGACCCAACCCACGGGATCGTTCGCGTTCGTCGAAATTCGGGTTTCGAGGCCCAGGCGCGCGGCGGGTCCGAAGCGGGGGAAACGAGAGCATCGCGCTTCCCGAGTGCGAAAATTCCGACGGCGACTTTTCCCCGGGCCGGAAGAAAAAGGGAAAACCGTCCGACGGGGGGAGGGAAAACGCCTTTTCCCCGCGGCGAACGCCCCCGGTGAAAAAAAAATCTCGGAGAGGTGGAACAGCTCGGATCCTTCATTATGCGGACGCATGCGGAACAATGAGCGGAAGCGGAACGCGCGTTTCCACCGCGATGCGTCGCATGTGAAGTATTAATACCGTGGGATCCGAGGGGGCTGGGAGGGCGGGAACGGGAAAGGAAGTTGTAATCGCCGCCCTTTTTTTTTTCCCGTGCGGAAAACCGACGGATGAGCAGGGGACGCCGAATTTGCGAACGAGGCCGGGGCGCCCTCCGATTTTTCGAACGATCGCAAAATGGCGGAAGATGACAGCGCGAAAACGAGAATCCCTCGATTTTCGCCTGGGAAAACTCTCGCAGCGAAAAAAAAAAAAAAAGGAGGATTAATGGCAGAAAAATTAATAATTTATTTATGTAATTATCTGATTTCGTCAATGCGATTCGTCTGATATTTGACCACGTTACTGAGATATTAAATTCGCATCGGCATTCAGCCGTGGATTATACATTTCGATCATGCACTCCGAATTGTCATTCAGGTACGGGATCTCACCGATACCTCATTCACATCGCATCACACGCGCACTGCAGAAACTTTTAAAAATTTATTAACGGAAGGAAAACGCGTACGCGATCGCGCATTCCTTGCGCGGGACTCCACTTCGCGTGGTGTTTCGGAAGCGCCACGAGTTATTTACCTCCATTTCGGATCCGAATTTTCGCCGATCTGACTCGCGGAGGTTTCGACCAGTCGACGGGGTCACCCAATTGCGAGTATTTCGCGGATTAAATGGCGTTGAACTCCCCGGGTTCAACCAACTTCGGGTGCGGGGCACGGACACCGGAAAAAGGTGAGGAAGTGCAGTTTCGGGAGCCGACGCGAGAGCACCGTGCGCACCGTGTAATTAACGAATGAATGAAATGATAGTTATTACGAACGGCCCAGAGGCGATGTCACATCCACACATTCGGGATGCATCAATGCCGCTGGTTTTCCCACGGAAACAAAGTTGGTGCCGGGTTCAGTCGCCTTCTCCTCCGGGCCCCGGAAGCGGTCGGAAGGCCCCGGGGAAGAGGACGCGAAAATTAGACTTTCGGAAGGCGGCGGCTCCCCCGTTCGGGGGGCGAGGGAAGCGCGTGAAAAAGAAGAAGAGAAAAAAGCGGTGGATCCGGAAAAATCTCCTTTTTAAGCAAAAGTTAATGAGGTATCTCAATTGTACGGAACCTCGTGGACCGAAGACAAAAACATTTTTTCTAGAACATTAATCTTCCTTAATGAGACCCGAAACATCATGTTGGGCAAGTAAAATGGATGAGTCAATGTATATATCTCCTTTAACGACCCTTGCGTGGCGGAAGAATGTCGAGAGTTTGAACTTCCAGAAAAGTATCCGTCGAGTTTTTTTTTATTTTTTCTTTTTTTTTTCGGGTCCGGCACCGCGGAGGCATCACCCGAGCGAGCCGGGCGAACGCATCGCTTGACTTCCACCGAAACCGGGACCCGAACGCCTCGGATAAACCGAACCTTTTTCCGAGGACGGGGCAGCGCACTCCCTTCCGAAACGTCGGGCGGAGGGACGCGACTTCCTCGGCACGGTCTCCGTTTCCGGCAAAGCACGGCTGACGCTCTCGTACCGACTTATGGCAAATCTCGCGTTCGGAGCCACCGAAGGTACGCGTTTCTCTTCCCTCAAAACACACCGTGAAATTGCCTACAGAGAGGCCGGGAATAGGAGGGCCGCTCGCTTCTAATGATAGTTCAATTTTCAATAATGGTAGTCGTCCATTAAAATTATCGGATGCATCATTAATGGACCACCCAGACAAGACCGAGAAAGTCTCAGGGGCTTTTTCGAACCCTTTTCCCGACGGGAAACGAAAACGACAAAGCGACGCACAAGCAGCGATTGTGGTTCACCTAGAAAGCGACAGATATTAAATTCTGATTGTTATTCACCGGTTGCCAATTCGAGGGTTGAAAAATCGCTCTCAGGCTGTCTACTGCGGCGGCTGTTGTTCCAAGAGAAGAGAACAGCAATCGAAGTTTAGCTCCTTCCACGTCCGAACCCGAGCGACGACGGACCTGACCGAGGCGGAAACTTCGGAAGGCGAACATTAGCGCAGAAAGGGCTGCCGACGAATCATTTCCGGCGAAGGCACCGGAAAGTCACCGTAAGTCCGGTTGCGTCTGCCAGGGGCGGTGCTGAAACGAGGGCGGTCGGCATCAAACGTCCATAGCTGGACGGAGGGTTGGCCCGTCCACAATTCTCAGCCCGAGCTCGCAGAAACAAAGGCAATTTCACTTGCAAGTCGAAGCGACGGCAGACAAAAGGCGAACGTTTCCGCGTCCGTCGATCGGAACCGGTTTAGTCGCCGGAAATCAGCGGAAAGCGCTTGAAAGTTAAAACTTTTTTCCAAATGCGTTCGCTTCGAGTGGAACGTCGTCGTTCCCGTTCCAGCTGCAGAGACGGGAAGAAAAGTCCCATTTGGCGCGCAACTTTCATGCTGACGAACGGCGGCATCCTGAAGTTGTAGCGTTAACGTAATACCTGCGCGACAGAATAAATATTTTTTGCGGCGGCACATCGAGATTTTAAAATCCCCGAATAAAAATCTCCTCGCACGATCAAACAGCATTCGCCGCGTATTGCAACAGACGGATTTAATCTGAGGGTGACATCCGCGCAGGGGATTTCGGGTTGGATCGCATATCCCGTTTCCATGCAAATGCCAGAGGGGTCCATCACCTTCAGTGGTGCCAACCTCTGCGATCCGTCGCACCGTTGCGCCAAGCAAGGCGAAAAGTCAGAGTTGCAGAGAGGTTTCATCGCCTAGGCAAATGCGTTACATTAATAATAAAGGAGCTCCTCGCGTTTTTTTTCGTCTTTTCCCGAGTGACGTCCAGCATCTTTGGTGGTCCAGGTGAACCTATAAGCTGTTATCCGTGGGAGGAATCGTGTCGAATCATCGTACACCCCTCCAGACGTGACTTCGGGAAAGAAAGAACGGAACAAAAAAAAAAAAAAACCGGCTCATTTCTTTTAAAATAATTTTACTTAACCAGAAGGTTTACATTCGTGCAGATAATCCATAATCCGGCTTAATTATCATTAATCTCAGATTTTTAAATTTAATACTAGTTGACCCATACACTTCCAATTCCGTATTGATTTCCTTGATTTTTCCGTATAATTTATGCAGGATAATTAAGTAATGAACATAGGTATTGAACCATCATTTCTCTGGGAATTTCATCACCCTGGATGCAGCAGCCATTTTTCCGAGATTGCGGAGTCCAGTTGGGTTTAAGGGTTCTTCCTCTGGCGGGGGTTTTCGACGAGAGCATCAGAGGTGAAAGGCAAAACTGGAAGACGGACAAGCGAATGGAGAAAGCACGACGACAACTCGAGATGTTCCCATCGTCAAGAGAAACGCGGCTCGGATTAGGCCTTCCTCGGTAACTGGTTGCTGGAGAAGAAATAACCTTAACAGGATATACAAACACAAGTCTTTCCCGCAGGCGGAACCAACACATCATTTAAACACTGCACATGATGATTGCCTGAATCATCGTTGATCAACCTACTTTGGGATCGAACCAAAACGTTCATAATACCAACTGCTGAGCAGTTCTCTTTCCCTTTGGTTTCACCATAATTTGCCCGCTTAATTATTTAATGCCAATATTTGTTTTCCGACCGATAATGAAACTTTCCAGTTTTTAAAATTATCATACATTCGAACCGTAATGACATGTCCAACACGGTTTCCCATCAATTTTTGCAACAACTGAAAAGCTATACCGTGATTTGCGTTTGTGTGATATAAAAAAGATATGGGAAAACGTATAATAACAAACAAACACATATATATATATATATGACCATGAATTTTCATCATAATAACGTTTACCCTACTTTTTTCTGCTCATCAATACCCCAATTCTTAAGACGAATATAATTTATTACAAATGCTCGCTGGGACGTTAGCATGCGAATCGCAGCGTTACTATTTTGAAAAGTACTTTAATATACACATAAATATAGCAGATAAATCATGACACATTTTTACGCTTCAACTTCTTAGAAGAAAATAACTTCACTATAAAAGTCGAAACAGTTCAAATGTTGAATAAAAAAAGCTAATGTTTTCACTATAAATGTGACGAACAAATAAATTTACAACAAAGCTCTATTATTTTTTTAAGCAGAATTAATAAAAAAATTTATGCACATAAATTATATATATATATTTTTTTTTTCAGTAACGCGGGCGTTAAAAGGATGTGCAATAACAAAAAGATATAATATTTTTCAAAAAGATAATAAAAATTCCATCTTTCTGTTTTTCCACATATTCCAATAGAATAACATGAAGTCAACTGAAGTAAATCAATGCTCCTAAAAAACTCGGTTTTTATGCGAAAGTAAAAATACGTTAATTTCCGAAATGGATTAAGGTAAACGCCGAAAATTAGTGGGTAATTATCCAGGGGAAAGTAGTTTTCGGGTAAATGATAAAGGAGACAAACCCACTTTATATTTATATAAATATATAAATAATATTAGCTTGTTTCAAGTATCTTGTTACCGAGACCATATCCTACTTCCTAACCTTGTCTTTATCTTGTAATAGTAACCTGAACTTTTTAATAAGTGCATATTTCAAAATTATTCACGAAAGTACCACAATAACCACTTTAACCATTGCGAGAACGGGTATATAATGAGAATCGATAATGATAATAAAAAAAAAAAAAAAATAATATTTAACATCCATAAAGATTTTAGCGAAAGTTGACTTTGAAGGCAGTTGTTTCAGTAATTATTTTTCGTTTATAAAATGAAGACATAAAATTATTTTTTTTCACTAAACTAGCGTAAGCATTGTAACGATGCAAATTCTGCCCTGGTAAAGACATTCGAGACACGAGTCGAAAAAACGGGTAAAATAATCGGTTTCTTGAATGCAACGCTTCATATATATATATATAAGTGCATATATATGTATGTGTGTGTGGTTAGATGGATGCAAAATTATTTTTCGATTTACGACGACATCCCTTTGGAGCCAGTGCACGGTCACGAAAAGAAGGCAATTGCGAAGGGAATAATCCCGTTTTCACTTGTGGGCAGTGCTCTTGGAGGGCAGTTCGCCGACCCGAAATGCTCCGAGAAAATTTTCGAAAAAGAAATGACCAAAAACTCAAATGCGCCCAAGGTAAATAACATCCCTTCCGACGAAAAAAAAAAAAAAGACATGCCACATCCATTAGACTGACAGCTCCGGACGGAGGATCTTTTGTTTTCCTCCCCCTTTTCGGCTCAGGTACCCTCAAAAAGGGGGCGCATCAGTCCGCGTTACCCCGGTCCCGGTTTGCCGAAGAGCACGCTGCGGCAGGGCAATAACAACCGTCTCCCGCCACTCGAATTTGCCTTCTTCGCCGGGAAAAGGCGGTGATGCTCCAGAGCGCACAGCATCCGCATATGGATGGCGTACGTCAAAATCTGGGGTCCGTCCAAAAGAAAGTCATCGAACTTTCTTCGGCAGCAAAAAAAAAAAAAATCAAGATCAGAACTTTCACCCGTGCAAGCAACAAAAAGCCGTAAGACAAATATCACAAAATTTATTCCGTGTTATAAAGTTGTCGGCCAAATGAAGTAAATTATCGTGATTTAGTTTCATTGGAGACGCATTTTCCGTGCGCGCATGCGCGCACGGAACGAAATTATGCCACTGTTTCGTGTGACCGGTTCTGCGTCGCCGCCGCCCTTGGTCGTGCCTTTTGCTTCTGCGTCGAGGGGAGGATTCGGGATTTGTTACCGAGGGCGACGGCGCTAACGGCGGCGCGGAGCTGCGAGGCTTCGGCGGTTCGGTCGCCGCGAGCGTTCGACGCGGTGCCGGAACGAAAGGAAAAAGAACGGTGCCGCACGTACGCAGCGCGCGTGCGGTCGTTTCGCATCGCGAACGGGAAATCAAGGCCGTCGGGGGTGGGCGCGGCGGACGAGGGGAGGGCAAAAAGAGGAAACTTCGTGTCGGGGACGGAGTGAGGCAATCGAAGGTTTAACGTTCGGAAATTTAAATTTGCCGCCGCGGAATTTTCCCGGGCCGGAACGAAGAAAAAAAAAAGAGGGAAAATTGACGAAACCATTATATTTTAATATATATAAATATCTGGGACGTCAAACGGACTTGCCAAATTTGTCATTTCACGTCTTACTTTTCTTCCCCGTGCGAAATTCCTTTTTATAAATAGCTCTGCCAACATAATAAAAAAAAAATCACGTTTTCACTGTATACCCAGCTTTATTGTCGTTTTTCCCTTTTTTTTTTCCTGCCGGTGATTAATTGCATACGTTCCCTGCCCGCCTGTCGTGATATTCCATAAATTTATCTGATTTTATTTACATATTCTGTGCATGTTTTTCATTTGTACAAATTGTTATGGATCATTTAAAAATGTGGAAAAAAAAAAAATTTTTTTTCGTCGTCATTTGCGGTTTGTTTATTTATTTATTTATTTTTTTTCGACGCGACACCGCATTCTCCGATTTCCGACGCGAACATCGTGGTCCGGCGTTCGACGTGATGCAATCGACTTTCAAGTTGGATATTCCACTTCCTCCGGTCGACGGTTTCGACGGTCATCGCGGTACCGGGGCGAAAGTAAAAAAACGAAAGAAAAACGCAATACATAAATACCTTTTTCTCCTTTTCCTCAAATGAATGAAGTTGGCAGGACGGCGCTAGAGAAGGTCCACCTCGGCTGAAAAGAGAAGAGAAAACGCTTTGTAGACGACCAATTTCGACCACGAAGATAACCAAACTGAGGCATAGAAATTTTTATTATTATTATTTTTTTTTTTTTCTCCCATTTAAAGCATGGAAGTTGCCTTTGCCGAAGTTTAAAATTCAAAGATGCAGTTAACCTATTTAAAACATATCCGGGGAACGTATCGGGTTAGGTTGACGCGGCTCGCCGGGGAGGGATCCGCTTAAAAAGAAGGCTCTCCGTGCAAGCGCAACATTCGCGAGGCGAGAGATCCCTCGAACAATGGTACCAACCCCGCTCGCTCCAAAAGTGAATGATGTAGGTATAGGTTCCGAACACCCTAAGGGTACGGCCTTTTTTTTGAAAAAGTTCAAGGAGAGGACCACCCTACAATTTTTTTTTTTTTTCCCCAGCGAAGATTATATAATTACTAATTTTATTTTCTGAGTCGGACAAAGAATGAGAAAGAGAGAGAGAAAAAGTCGAGTCTTCCGCCACTTCCTTCGTCGGAGCGCTCCCGGCAGTCCGACCGCGGTGCCCGATTCCCCCCGACAGGGTTTCCCGCCGACGTCGCGACGCGGGTCGTCGCTTCCGGTTGCCGCCGCGCACGGCAAAACCCGGGAGCTCGGGTGCCGCGGGGCTTCGACGGGGATCCCCCGTTCGAGCGATGGGGGGGTGGTGCCGATGCAGCAATAACCGCCCCGAGTGAAGCTGCAGAGGTTTGTCCGAGGACGGATCCCGGAGTCGGAAGGCGAGCGGGCGAAAAAATCAAACGTTTCATCAATTATCCGCTTAAAATCCACTTACGGAGTGATGCAACCACGGCGGATAAGAAGCAGAAGAGAGGGAGGGAGGGAGGGGGAGGGGGAGGGTTTCCATCGCGCCAACCTGAAAATACCGCAATTCCTCGGTGAAAATTACTCATCAAAGCGCTCTCCGCAATACCTGGAGCGACTAAATTTTGAAACGCCTTGCGCAAATCTATTAGGATCAATCCAACGAAATGGATGTGCGGATATCGGAATCCGTTGACGGATTGTGCGCCGCGTATGAAAAGAAAAAAAAAAAAAAATGAGCCACACCTTCGGCAATGTGATTCCGCCCTCCCCCCGTTCCTCACCGGGTTTCGACCCCAGTTCGGGGTGCTCGGGAATCCCTTTTCCCAGCGCAAAAACGTTCGCACCCCGGTGCCGAAACTCGAGCCGCAAAAAATGTTTGAACGCAAAAACAATGCAAGGAACTGCTAAATACTCAGGTACAGTCATCTCATTAACGCCTTTTTGGGACGAAAATCGAGCTCGGACCTGGTTTTAAACCAAAACAATCCAATCATGAAAAAATATTTCACCGGAGCTGTGATTAAGCGTAATTCTTAATCTCCCCGAACGTCTAAATTATGTATTTTTACCATTAATATACATGTTGTAATTAATATGTCAATATGCATAAGCAGAATTTAATATTCGGTTGTAATTCGAATGGAGCTACATTTGTCATCTGAAAATTTTTTTTTTTTTTGTTTTTTTTTTTTTTTGAAAGATTGTTTTTATACATGTACAAAACGTAGCACTCAATTATATTTAAATACAAGGTTCATTAATTGAGGAATAAATTAAACCAGAAAGTATCGCAAAAATATTTATTAGAATCAATACCAAGTATCGGCAATCACTGCCAACGTACTAATTGACTATCAAATTCATTATAATTATTTTAAACACTAAATATTCTTTTCGGTACATAGTTTTTTTTAAAAGCAGATATCGAGAGTCAGTCGTAAATATTCATATCGAAAATCACTAAACGAGTTGAGAGATATGGTAAACACTTGATTCGCCGTCGATGCCGAGCATATATAATATCGAAAGTAATTTTATTTCGGTTCCGAAGTAAATATTAACAAATTTTAACCGCATGGATACATGTATTCATAGATTGAAGGGACTCGGTCCGACGTCGGATGCGAAATGTGCATTTATCCGGCTATTCGAACTAAATTTGTTAAAGGTACATTAATCAGATCCGCCTTTCTGTACAACAAATTTTATACACACACATATATATATATATATACACACACACACACACACCGTGCACGAAATGTGTTAATTATTTTACACTCTTCGGTTCTTATCGACACGATTACTTGTTATTTCGAATTATCGGTAATATTTAAAATCAATTCCAATCTCCAGCTTTTTAAACATTGATATGCGGTCAAGCAATTTAATTTAAATCAATCGTAAGCGTTTTATGTATTCGCCGTCGCTGCAGCGGCACTGTGAGTGCTCGGAAAGAAAAAGAATTTTTTTTCTTTTTCGGAATTCGAAAAATGTTAATAAATTGTGCTGCAATTAACCCTTTTTATACATTAATGTTATATACATATATGTGGAATTGAGATCACGGACGTAATTTCAATCGGCACTCGTCAAAATCTTAATACAATCGTCGTCGGGGGGGCGCCATGGGAGGAAAGGGTGTTTGCATTAGAGGACCGTAGTGTGAGAGCCCGAGCGCAAACGGCATTTTTTGACCGCCCTTCGGATCCCTTAAATTAAGTGGCGCACAACCCATTAAGCAATGGGCAAATTCTTTTGCCTGCCAAATTTTTATATAAATGTGTGTATATATATATATATGTATGTCGTGAGCGGGTGTATGTGCGTCACAACGGAATGTATGTTGAGCAAAATTTAATCACGTTAAAAGAAAAGGAATCGTGCAACAAAATGCTGCATTCAAATTCAACCGGGGGAAAAAAAAATTTTTAATCCTCTTTGCCAGTAAGGGAACTGAAAGTTTTCACTGCATACGAAGTAGAAAAACGGGATTTCCTTTGACTGACCATAATTAGAACATGGCGTTAAAAGAAAAAAAAAACTGACAAAATTCGGAACGCATCAAAGGAAAATTAAGGTTGGTTTTTGGAACCTGTTAAGAATATACGGAATCAGGTATCGCAGAGCAGCTGCCTTAAGCGGTACAGATCTTGCGAAAACAATTGGACTGCAGGAAAGCACTTCTGCCGTGTGCGAATTAAATTCGGAACATGGAAACAAAAGCAGGATCACCCTGTCGGAATTGAGAGAGAGGAGAGAAAAAAAAAAATACATGTATGTTTTCGTGCCGCTCGAGAAACTTCAGTATTCATGTATAATGGAACGAGTTATGTATATGGAGTTCGGTCAAAACCGGTATTCCGGTTTTGAATATAATGCAATACTGATGCCTGGGCTAACGGTTCGGTGATTTTCTTTTTTCCATGCTACGGCAACGTCTGGACGGGGATGCTTCCTCTGCTGTCGCTTTTCCTGCGGAAAAATCTGGTCGAAATCCAAACCCGGCGACGCGGGGCGCCGGATGCCCGCGTTAAGGAGCCGGGGGTGAGTGACGAAGCCGGACGCCTCATTTTTCCCCGTCCCGAAGCGGTTTCTTTGGATTCGTCGATCCTTTCGGTGCCTTTTCGCCTTTCCCGTTCCTTCGATGCGGATCCTTTCCTGTCCCGGCGCGACTTCCGCCCAAGTTTCGTCTTTTTTCTCTTTTAAATCCTTCGTCCAAACCTCTCCGATAATGGTCGATTCCTTTTCGGTTCGACATCCCGGTACGTGGCACTTAAAGAAAAAACTTATTTTCGTTTAACTCGGGGTGGTTGTTTCAAAGGGGTAACGCAACTTTGGACGACGTTTTCCCATTATATTTTGTTTCGCCACATCGTTTTACGGAGGATGAGCTTTTCCCACGGAACCACCTAAGGGAAAAAAACCAGCCGAAAACCAATACCGTAAGCAGTCAGTCACGTTTCTCATGAATGAAACACCGAATTTTACTAAATGAAAACTTATATCTGCAGAAAATTTCTAATGCCGACCATATCTTTGCATAAAACGCAAACTTAACATCTCTCCCTTTTTCATGTACGTACGTAATAAAATATGCATCCAGAGCAAAAATTACAGTACGTAATTAACACGGTAAACATCTCTTTTAATTAAGTCTGCGGTATACATACGTTACATACACGAAAAATTAATCATAAACTACCATGCTTTAAATGATACAGGAAAAAGCCAGGCAGAATCGATTTGTTTTAGGCAAAGTTAACTTTTTACGGATCCAGTGAAGAATACAGGGGAAGTGACGTTATCAAAGTCCACTTTCTTTTCATCCTTCGAAGCAGGAATAGCTTCTCTCTCGCCGACCTTTCCCTTCGTTATCTGTCCGAAAACCTTAAACAATTATTGGTCTCCTCACCCGTATAAATTACGACTTTGTGCATGTAACACACAAAGTTGCAGATAATAATAACGAAACTTCTGAAAATTTCCGCCACATCTGAACACTTTCAACAAGTAAAACGCACGGGATCACGCCGTAAAATTAACATGGGAGAGAATTGGAGAGAAAAAAAAAAAAAAAAAAGGTGACTTGCGTCTACAGAAAGGGAAAGTAGATTGATCGCTCGGGTATTTTGAAGACCTCCAAAGTACAATGCAACCCACAATTTCAGGCTCGCACCAAAAATCGTTATGCTCGGCTAACATTACGGACGTATTAAATTGTTGGAACATCGAATGGTCTAAAAATGATATAATGGCATTATGAGCAACTTCATAACGTCGATGCTTGGGGGGGGGGGGGGGGGGGAAAGAAAAAAAGAAAAAGAAACGAAAAA
>JAOWBB010006792.1:0-17835 GCA_028565995.1 Ricinus marginatus
GGGCCCCCCCCCCCCACCCCCCCCCCCGCGTGGAACAACAACTGACGCCGTGGAAAATATTTCCGCTGGCGGAGCTCTCTTGATATGCAAATTGTTTTGTGGCGATTTTTGGGGGCTCAGATTTTGATCTTAATCTGCCTTCCGGCTAGATGGCATTCAACTTTGGCTGCGCCGTCGGTGCGATTTTGCGGCTTTATTCCTCCGGTCGCCCGGGCACCTTTTACTCGTGGACCGCCTCGGAAAAACTCCCGGTCCCGGACTCTTCGGGCGCCCGCCGAAGAAAAGGCAGCTCGAAAAACCTACCCCCCCCGAGCCTGGCCATTAGCATTCCATTTGCATTGCAAATGCTTCGAGAACGCTAATTCTCCGGAGATTTACATTTAAACCGCCTGTGAAATGTGGGCCCGTGAATAATAAATTTTAAATTATTGCAATTTTTATAAATAATACGACCAAATCGGTCAATTAATTTATTTAAATAATTAATAAATTATTAAAGGGGTTTGCGGCAGCTTTTGGTCCGAGGAGCCGGATAAAACTTCCAAATATCCGGCGATTATTTATTACTTTTGAATGGACCGAAGTTTTTCTCCTTTTTTTTTTTCCCTCCCTTTTTTCATTATTTTTTAACTTTTACTCCGCTGAAACACTACATTTTCGGCTGTTTTGCATAACAAGAATCAAGCCAAGTTCGCTGCAAAAAAGTGGAAACTCCACGACGTGGCGGGGACCACAGATAAATTGCCGGAGAAAGACCAACTAGGAAGCGTAAATGATGATGTATTAATAAAAGATGACGCTGTTGAAAGGCGTAATAAGTCTGTGAGGATTCCATTTGTGAGAGTTGCTTCGGCAAGTGAAACCAAGAATTTCCACGTTCGCTGACAGGGCCCGAGAAGAAAATCCAGCTCCACGGCCCGCGGTGCCTTCCGCTGCCAATATCACTCCAGTTGGCCTAAATTAAATTTTAAACGCGTTTATATCGTTCGGAACATGCGAAGGCGGGAAATCCTGCGGGATCGGCGCCGCAGGATTAGAGTCAAGATTTGATTGGGAACGCTCCCCGTTCCGAGCAGGGTAAGCGATGGTTCGAGCAGCGTTTACACGTGGCGCAACAGTTTTCGGACCTGCCTTCGTGGTCTGTCTGATTAAGCGTTCGTTGCTCTGACGTTAAAAAAAATAAAAAAAAAAAAAAATTATTTTTACCATTTATTACTGAGCAGATTAACTGGCCGTTTCAATTAAACGCGATTCGCTCAGCAATGGAGACATTAATTTGTCGACTTCTAAATGCTCTTGTATTTTGACATTAAAGCTGCAACGAAGAGGGCAGAGAAGAAATTCCGAAGTTTTGATTCTGTATCAGATAAATTAGGCGAAAATATTTCGATCCTGAAAAAAAAAAAAAAAAAACTAGTTCTATCACTCTTGGTGAGGGCCTGCCCTTTTGCCAGGCACCAAAGTCGACACTATGAAAATTGAGACAAATTACTCTCATTCAGTGCGATATACGAATTTCGTTGGAGCTCCAACTCGTTAATAGACAAACGGGAACTGACTCCTTGAGAATGATGAGGTATCCGCGAGGTGCCATATTTTTTCGGACGCTGTCGCTCTCGGATAAATTTTTTGCTTGCACCTCGTCCGGAAACGCATGACGAAGTGGTCTCTCCGAGAGATGCAAACGGCACGGGAGCATGGACGAGGCTCCGTCGACGGCATCACGCCGTCGGATCATCTTTGCTTCCGGAAAAGCGACTGCAGCCGAAAATTCGGCTCAGATTTAGGGCGCGTGGAGTTTCCTCAGCATTTTCGCGTTTTTCACATTAAGCGTCGCACCTTGAAAGAGGAGTAAATACGCCGCCGACGACGCTCGGTCCCTCTCCCTCCCGTCCGCAGAGTCGTGGCGTGCCATTAGACGGGTTGCCGCATCCAAAAAGGAGTCTCTCCTTGGTTGTCCAATTTAACAGCATTTTCACGCCCTTTCGACTCATAAACCTCCACAACGCACGGTCAAATATTAATTATTCAAACGTTTTTTCAAGATTTATATCCGTTGTGGATGCGTACGAATGGAGAACTCGTTCGAAAGAATATTTTCCCCCCGGAACCTGCCCCTTGTGGGTGGTTTTGCTACGGGTAGACGGAAATGTTTGCCCAAACACGCGAGGCAAGACTGTCGGTTGTCTCAACCTCGGCCTGCGGACGATTTTCCGAACTTCAAAAGGAGGAAAAAGTTATGGGCTATAAATTAGTTGGTAGATCGGTGCATTGGGCAAGGTATCAATCATTTGAATCAATTATGTCAAACAGCCTTCAATATAGGAATTAATATGCCTGGAAGGACCTCCGCCTAATTCAAGGCAACCGGCGATGGATCCAGCATTCTGACGTGGCAGGTTGTGCTGCCGAGGAAATTCCCGGGCCGTGCGGTTAACTTTTTTGTAATAAAATCGATTCGCTGAGTCGGTTTGGTTATCTGACCGAGCTTGGGTTACCGGCCGGGCAGATGAGATTGCCTAATTTGCATGAAAGAACAGTAAAAAATTTTTATAACTTATTTTTATGGTTCGGACTTTAAAAATATATTTCGCATTGGAATGGTATCGTCTGGGGATTGGAATCGAATGTTGTTGTTGCCTGTCACCGTTTGAATGCAAAGACCATAAATGATGGAGAAAAGTCGGAAAGACGAGGAGTTTCAGATGATGAGAGGACGATGCACCGTGGACCGAAGAAGAAGTTGATGCGAAACTGGTTCAGAGATGGACTCTAAATGGCAGTTCATCCATAAATTGGTGGGAATCAAAGACGGAAGCGAGACTTGTCGCCGGAAAATTAATTTCATAAACCAGGCCGATTCTCGGGGTGGCGGAAAATGCGATGGCGCGCCTGTGCCGAGGAGGAAAAACACGGGGCGCGGAATCAGCAGTCCAGTTCAACCAGTTAAGCGTTTATTCAGATATTAAATTTTTTGCCCAAATCGGACTATCAAATATGGACAAGAACCGTCTCTAATAACAAAATACTACAGAGCCTTCGTTTCTGGCATCTAGTTCAAAGCCTTGCCCAGGGTGTTAAGCGTTTTTTTCTGCCAAATTCTGTGCATACTCATTTTAAACACCGGCCAGATTTTAAACTCCACAATGATACCTACCGAGCGGTCCACTTCCCAAGTAAATTTTTTAATTGAAATAATTTCAACCGATAATTTAGATAATTTCAATAACTATCTTGATTTTGTGGCAACTAATTGCTATATAGTTCACCTATAATTAGAGGTTGCAAATTTATGCCCAAGTTTCGGTGAGAAACTCTGGGCGAAGAAAATGAGTACACACTGAGAACGTGGACGGTATTATAAAGTGCGTTTTTTGAAATACGCAGCATTTATTTACTTATTTATTTATTTATTTATTTATTTATTTATTTTTTTCGTAAAGACCGAGAAGAACAATTTTGGACTGCCCCGAATTTTCGATTCGAAAACCGGACCGGGTTGCAAGTGACTCGGTTTATTATCGAACTATTTTCGAATGCAATATCCCGGACAATAAGATGATGTTCCTCGTGAAATAGCAGTTCATCGGTTTCTTCCCCCCTCTCCCCCCCCCCCCCCAAAACTAAGAAACGAAAAAGTTGTCCGCACAGAAACTTTTCAAATTTACGATTCACCCAAATTATATTTCACATCTTGAAATATCTACCATCAAAACTAGTTTATATTGAGAGATGAAAGGATATATTCTTTTATGCGCCAAAATTACGAGCTTATGGCATCTTTTTCACATTTATTAGATATTATATGAACCGATTAGGCTAACCGAGTCGCAAGAGAAATTTATTATGAAAACATAAATATAAAAAATTCATTCGGGCCTAATACCAGATACGGCCTGGAGCGGATAAAAGATTCTGCCATTTCCCTTTCATGTTAGGAAAAAATCTATTTGCCTTCGTCTTTACATGCGATTCAAAAGCAAATATTATGGAGCTTCCTTTGACAATATCCGGTCGGGTTTAGTCCCTTTGGTATTTTAATCATAGGTACGTCGCATGCATGTAATCCGACGTCGTTATTAAGGGTTTTCATGCAACTATTAAAGTGTCCCTGGTTTAATATTAAATGTTATCCTTTTTATAGATGCAAATAAATTAATAATTTTAATACATGTTGATGTTTTGGTTGAAAGGCGTCGAGAAAGCAGCGAGTTTTATCGCTTCTTTACGCCCTCTCCACCAACAAGCTTTACCTTGCGTTTCTCCCACGGTTATCCGGAAAATTCCAAAGGAAGGACCGAGGTGAAAAACTGGAATGGAGCCTCTTTCGCAGACACCGGGAGACGGGCCGCATTCCGGGGAAGCCGGATCGATCCGACTGTTTCGCTCGAAAGTGGCGGACCACTAGAAATCCCTAATGCACGGCTTTCACTGCCGCGCACGGTATTCAGAGATTCATGACCGGAGTGGAAGCGACCGTGAGAGATCAAAGGGAAGCAGCCACCGAGCTCCGGGCACCGAGAATAAGGCCGGAAAGCAAAAAAAAAAAAAAAAAAAGGGCGACGCGTGGAGAATGGGATTCAAGGCATTCGACGGCACGAAACCGTCAGCGAAGCCAGAACAGTCGTGAACAATCGGTTCCAACCCTCGAGCAATCCGAGGCGAGAAGGTCTCAAGACAACATGCCGATCGCCGTGGACTGGCAGAAGAGGTACACAAGGAATACAAACCGCCGATGGAAAATTAATTATTTTCCCTCGCGCGACACATGGGTTATGTCGAACCGGCTCATGATAAATTGTCGATACTTCTGCTCGCGCTCCATAAATCACTCTCAGGTACATCTCGGAACTGAACTAATTGAATTTCTCGCCTGTTTCATACGGGTCATAACTCATGGTACCCACGAAATATGCGTAAAATGCCAGGAATTTGATGGATAACTTGATTTATTCTGATCCCCGAAGAAAGAGGAAAGAGCCGAAAACCTTATTGTAAAATATTTTCATTTTCGGCGCTGTTGGCCGCCGCTTTAACAGACTCGGAGCGGCACCCGGATAAGCCGTACGTGAAACTTGCACAGCTTAACAAAATCCTTTGATTTTAACCGTCTTCAGCAAGGCACGCGACAAACCTCAAATGTCTCTTCTCTTTTGCGGCTTCTTTCAGATCCTTCTCTCCATTTGATGCGAATTCTACTTTTTCCGGTTGACATCAGCGTTCTCCGCCGTCAGCAACGACCGCTCGAGCTCCCTGCGAGGTGAACGCAATTTTTCAATTCCCCCGCTTCAGTATCGGGGAATCGGTAATAAAATATCCGATTCTTAGCCCCGCAGCAAAAACCCGCGCTCATTTACTGCTGACTCGAATTTTAAAATCCGTCACCCGGCGAATGGCGGCACCAACAATCATAATAATTTTTCTTCCAGAAAAAATCTAAATTACTTACGACTTCGGGAAACAGTTGCGAGGCTTTACACACATTAAAATCACGCATAAATTTTTCAATTCAGAGTCAGCTTGTGAGAAAACGCACTAAAAATCTAATTTTTCAAATTTTAACTGCCAATACAGCGAGCTGTCGTGGATGTTTAAACGCAATAAGATTGTAATGAATTTTTATTTATTTATTTTTTTTCAAAAAATTCTTTCCCTCAAGCGTTATTAATTTTAATAATGATCCATTTAATCCACAAACGTTTAGTCGTGGTGAGAAATGTTCACTCAAACTAATCGACGTCCATCTAATTCGTTTACAATATGTCATAAATAAAGGATTTTGATTTGTCATCGAAACCGAATTTTGTCTCTCAGGCATGTGGCATTTGTCTTCAATTAATTTATGAGCAACAAAGCGACGCTGAACTATCCAACTGTATGTATCTTCCTACACCTTTTCTCATACAGAAAAAAGAAGAAAAAAAAAAAATGTATATAATTAATAATGGCATCGGGCTTGTCGAGCAGGATGAGGTAATACCTGTCCCGAGAGGAGCCCTGTGCAACAATCGGCACAGTTATGATTAACACGACCGTTGCGGGATGATGTCGCACCCTTTTCACCGCCGTGGTAACACCATGCACACCCCATTCACGTGGTTCGAATTTATATACGAAAATCCTCAAGGAGAGGAAGAAATGTCCCAAAATTACACGTTCCTAATATAATTAATCTGCTGCGCGAACACACACACACACACACACACACACACATCACACGCGCCGTGATATCGTTCACAGCCCGCGTGCAATTATATTTAGATTTACATTAATTTTAATTATCGCGCTTATACGCGAATTTATTTTTTGAAATTAATATTTTTCCACGCGGTTCACTAAAAGCAAGCATTTTCCTCTCCGGCGCGCCTTGCCCGCATCCGCGTGCTGAAAATTTTTACGGCGACGCGCCGCGCGGAGGTGGTTGATATTTTGGTTTTTTCGGTTTTTTTTTTTTTTTTTTTTTTTCACATTTCGAAAACCGATTCTGCTCCGGGACCCGGTGCCCCAAGGCAGAAGCGGAGTCACTTGGACCCGACAGCGCTGGGCGGCAGTCAAATCGCCGCGCACGTCGCTGATAATTTTTCAAGAACGGACCTCCAGAATCGCTCGGCGACGCTGGACGAAAATGAAAACGTTACGGGGCGATGACAATTTCCGTCTTCGCCACTCTTTCGGCGTCCAATTTAATGACACGATTTCGGACACAGAGCATGTTTTTAAAGTAACGCAATCTTTCACCTTTTACAGTCGATTTACTTCTCTCAACGAAGGTTGCACAATTCTTAATAATATAATTTGGATGTAGGTATAAAAAAAAACGCAAAAAAAAAAAAAAAAAAAAAAAAAAAAGTCGTGGTTTTGGGTTTTCTGATGCTTTTTATTAGATTTTCTTTGTTGCTCATCTCGCATTGAAAGAGAATGGGTCAAGTACGAGAATATTCTTGAATGATAATGGCCTTTGGTGAGGGAACCTTGAGGTTGAGCCGGGGGGCAGTCGACATTAACCCGGGACGGCGTTTTGCGCAGTTTTCGAGGCACCTTCCTGCCGGGCGGGCGCGTCACCATCCCCGGAAGGAGGGCGGGAAAAGGAAATCGACTCCAGTTCGATTTTTCCGGTCAGCTTTTCCGGAGCGCGTCCGCGGCTTCGGAGCCCTCACCTTCTTAACCGCTTCACTTTGCTAAGTGGTTTTCCATCAAATATTATCGTTTCATCAATCTCGGCGGTCGGAAATCGACCATGTAGCACGCTCTAAAGTCAATGCGGACGACTGTTGAACGTTTATCGCCATTTTTCCTCTTTTTTTTTTTTTTTTGTCCGTCCGGTAAGGAGAGAGAGCGATCTTCGATTATCCCGATGCGTGCTCCGCTCTCCGGATTCGAACCTCTTCGGTTGGCTTTTAACTCGGGCAGACGCCGTCCGTTGTGCGGAACGTTTTCGGCTGCATTCGTCGACGGATATAATCCTGCCGGATTACGGTCGAAAACCTCGCCTTTCCTCGTTTCAGCTTGCATCGGCTTGACAGTGTCGAAGGACTCGGGAAAAGGATTTCCGCATGTCATCGCACCCGAGCGACCCGCGCCGGTTTTTCATTTTGGAAACGCCGAAGTGGGTCCTCCGGAGGAATTTCCCTTAATTGTTGCATTCTACACCCGAATTACCAGATGCTTGAATCTAAGTCTATCCTTCTAATTACCCTGACAGGTAGGAACGTCATAATTAACCGAATGCCAAATATGAATTATGATGACAGGTATTTAGTAAATTATCACCGATGCAAACTAGCTCTTCGCGTTCAATTTTCAAACCGGTTGAAACGCGAGGGAACCTCTCCGAGGTCATGCCAGAATCGAAGATTCGGCGCTACCGTTACCGGGCGGTTCGACGCCTGCAGAACGTTTAGTCGGACGACATCCCGAAATCCGCATCCGACGCCGGACTGTTCGGAAGTCTTAATGATCGCAGGTTGTCGTCCGCCACGGGGGGACGACCCGGAGGTGTGCACGGCGAGGTACGGCCGGTCGCGTCGGGGAACCTTTCCGGGAGCCGAACTCGCCCCGGGAAACGCGGAAGTAAAAAAGTTTGCCGCTCGCCGAAGGACCACGAGCAAAACCATGTCATTCGCGGGTTTTTTTTTTTTTTCACTTTCGGCCCGATTCGCCGGAGGACCGGCTCCGACAATCTAATTGCACGGCAGTGCATGCATAATCTCACATGCAGAATCCGAAAAAGACCTCTGAGCGTATGTGCCGGCATTAATCATTCACGAGGCCGAGATCGCCCCTATGCAGTTATCACTTTTTTGTGGCTGCAGTTGTTACGGATGATAAATGCCATCGGAAATTAATCCTTTCCTATGATTTATGTCAGAAATGCTCGAATCGTTTGTTCCCACAGAAAGAAGCTACGACAAAATTGTAATTAGAAACCCAATATCTCAGTGGCCGTCGCTGTCTACTGTGCCGCTCATTCACCTCGTTTTGCGGTGTAAGGTTTCTCATTAGAGAAACATCCATATTTATTATATAATAAAACTAGCGAACCAAACACTCATTCATATTTATATCATATACGAGTATAATATGATAATGAAAATATTAATAAAATACCTTCTGGACGAATTTCTAGAACTGCCACCGGTGTTCGCCTCTTGCAGGAAGCCATTAAAATTTTTATGTTGCATTTTCTGGCTTAATTCAAAGTTCGCTTAGATTTTTTTTTTTTTTTTAAGGTTTCGCCCAATGCGATTTAATTGGGAATGGAATAAAATTCATTTAGGATTGGCAGGTTTGATAAAAGCTCACTTCGCTTTTCCATGGGCCACGTAATCGAGGGAAAATCCGAATCTGCTGCGTTGCTTTTCGTTACCGGAGGCATCGTCCGAAACGCAACTCGTACCTTTCGGATAAATGCACAAAGCAGCGCGAGACATCCCAAGGGCGACGACGATCGGGTACAAGTGCAAAATCAGTTGAGAGCAGATATCTGGATGAGAACGGCATCGAATTCCGTGATCTGTCGTCCGTTCACTCCTGCAGAGGTTGCAGCGCGGGTCTTCGATCAAGGCAGCTTCTAATGCTCACTTACTGCGAAACTCCTCCCAGGAACCTAAGCGGACGAACTCCGGTCACCACGGAATCGACTTTGGGCGGCGGCGGTAGCGACCGGGTATGAATTTCGGAAAGCGGCAGCATCCGCGTCGGTTTGTCGTCCCGGCGTCGACCATTCGGTCGAAGACTGCCCCGGGGGAAAAACCCCCAGCCTCGCCCGGAGACCGGATAATCGAAGACGGCTCGAAACATGATTCGGCAGGAATTCCTTAATTTAACTTTTCAAATTCGCATCCCGCACGGATGGGTACCCCGCCCGTGACGGGACGAGCCCACGAGGCATTCGTAGAAGACGTGCCTGGAAGCTCGGCCGACGCCGCGTTTCGATTAATTTTCCGATTCGAGCGGACTGTCGAAACGGTCCGCTCTGCGCGCTTACTCGAAGGCGAAGCCGTTCGCCGCGCTTCGCCTCCCCGGGCGAACGGGGCGTCCGCGGAGGCAGAGCGAACGTGGAGGCGGCAGGGAATGACCCGAGACCCGCAGTAACAATTACCGCGCATGGTGCTCCTTAATGGTGCCTCGGCCGTTCCTCCACTGTTTCGGCCCAACCAATTAATTTTCGCGTAACTACTCCAACTACTCCCCCGGCTAATTACTAGAATTTCACGCCGATTCTCTCCTCCACACCAAGGCATGTCATGCTACTCAATTTATTACGTTTAATGGTGTTGCAGAACAGGCTTCTAGTTACTCGTTAAAGCCTCTTTCGGTCCTTTGCGCATTCCTCCTTTCCGTTTTTCTCTTTTAATTATTGCTGCGAGCTGCCCATTAAACAGGTACAAGCGCCATAAAGAACATCCATCGTTTATTGATTATTTTTATTTATTAATAACGCATGCTCCTCCCCTTGTAAATGCGACCCCCAAAATTAAAAAATCTTAAGGGTTGTCGTGCAGCTAATCCCGGGCGAAACGAACGCAGCCCGGAATCGGTCGGAAACGACGGAAAAGCTGCGCATTGGAGGATGAGATTTTCGCCCGGATTTTTTTCAGTTGCTTCGCGGCTGTCGGAAAATCCCCTCTCCGAATTCGCGTACCAGTCCGCCCCTGCCGTGAACTCATTGTCAGAAGCGACTTCTATCCATCAATTATTCCATGCCCTTTTTTTTTTTTTTTTTTTTTAAGGCAACACGAAGGGGAGGCCAACCAATTATATATTATTCCGTCTAATGCATAGTGATTAAGCTGATTGGGGCCTTAAGGAGGGGTTTGAACGGTCACCATTACAATGCATCACTTTTTGCCGGTGTATTTTTATTATCTGCCGGCACTGGAAAGAAGCGTTCCCGCGCGTGAGGCGTCCCCGGGGGAAGGGAATCTCCTCCGATTTTTACGATCCTCGGGCGGATCCTAAGCGGGGCGCCCGAGACGAAAATGTTGGCACTCCGGAAAATGGTGCTTTTTTTCTCCGTGTGCCACCTCCGAATTCCGTTTCTGGCTTCCAGACCACTTGGTTATCTGAGCAATTCATCTTAATTAAAACGAAAAATCTCCACGTTTTGCGCAACGGCTCCAAATGCCTACTTTGCGCTCCTTAAATATACCTTTCCACTGCACTGCGCACCTCGGCAACCCACGGTCCTTTTCCCCTCGATTGCGATGCAGTGCTTTGCGCATTACGCACGTCCACGCATCAGTTTTCGCATGCCATTACCGTCAGATCGTTCTTTCGTTTATCATGAAAAGTTGTAAAATTGCTGATAAGGCGTAAGTGAACGATATCGATTATTAATAAAACTTTAATTATTCCGTCTTCGTATCCATCACTCGTTGCAACCGATAAACGGACTAAATTCGTGATAATATATTGCAACCTAACTGGGTTTACAGCTCGTTTTGCCTTTAATGAATATTCCTATTGTCTTTTCAATGCTAAATTAAATACAGCCATTCAAACGCTCATTAATTAATATCAACGATCTAAGCTAATCCTGCATAAATGCTAGTGTAATTTATTATCTTTTCGTGCAGATGAAAAAATAGATTGTTTCAGATAATAAACGCGGTTTAATTAAAAAATCTGAAAGATGGTTTGCACTAATTTTCTCTGCGTATGTTTAGCCAATGCGAGCCGGAGGATCGACCTAGGGCGGTTCGGACATTTTCCTTTCGACGAAGGGTGTGAAGCGGAAGGAAAACCTGCAGAAAAGCAGAACAACGAAGCTGTTCCAGTGGTCGGGCGGGTCTCCCGCAGCAGCGGATCTTGCGGAAACAATTTTTGCGATTGTTAAAATCGCTGCTTCCGCCGGGTCGAAAAAAAAAAAAAAAATAAATAAATAAATAATGAAAATTCATCGTTTTTACCTGCTTTTTGAATCCGAATTCAAAAACGAAAAACGCGGTCTGTTTACATTGAAGATTCTAGAATGATACATGTCGCCGATGCATTTCGTTCGGAATGCAAAACATATTTTGACCGGCAAACTTTCGAAATTTTCGGGTGAAGCTCGAAAAAAACAATCGTCTAGACCGATCTTGCGAATATTTCAGCGAGCCGGCACGCCGAATATTAACGGCATTAAGGTGCTAACCTAACCTAATTGTGGAGAAATTAACCGTGTGCAGTTGCGGCCGGGAAAAATCCGAAAAAATTAGAAACGATTTCCGCCATCCAAACAACAATTTATAAAAAGGCGAAATTAAAATTTAACGCAAATTTTTGCAGCGGAGGAAAATCGAAATAAACGAAGACACCCTTCGGGAGAGACTTAAATCTTCCAAGACCACATAACGTGAAACTGCCAGCATAAAAAATAATTAACAATGAATTTTTCATTGGGTATTAAAGCCTCGGAATAAATGTTGAACAAGCATTTGTTATAATTTCTTAATGCAACGCATAAATTGCTCGTTTAAATTTAAAACGGCGATTAAGGCTCCTCTCATCGAATGCATCGCACCGGCAAGGATTCCTTTGGATCCGCGAATAAGTAATCACACTCTGCCGCGGTCACTAACTGAGAATGAGAGTGCTTCGCCGGTTTGACATTTGGAAGGGCTTGATAGATTTATTGTAATCCACTTGTAACTTCCATACAGGTAACTCTTAAGGATTACATCGGGACGTGCGGATGGAACGAACTTCATTCCGGAGAGGGCTTTCACGCTTTGAGGAACCGAAGTGAATGATTTGCAACTTGGGCACACCCTCAGCCAAGACCCTCAACATTCCTCCACTGTTTTGCCGCTTTTTATCTTTTCCTTCACCCCGAACCGGAGGAATGATTTATGTTGAGCCCAATTCAAAACATAAAATCCAAACAATTCATTTATTTTCATTAACATACCTGATTTATTGCCATTATTTTTCGGTTGACAGAATGTTTCGGTCCCTAAATTATTAGCAGTTCTACTCCAATATAATAAATTATTCAGCGTAATTATCGAATTTCGAATTCAGTTTGCCTTTCAACGTAACTTTCTGAGAGTTTTCGTTGATGGCGCTTTCAAAATCGAAAATTCGCCCTTCCATCCAAGTTGCGGTTCCGGCGAAGGTTCGAAAAGAGTGATCGCGACCCCGGGAGGGACTTTTAAGGGAACAATGGCTCGATGGGTGCTCCATGATTGCTCCCTTTTTGTTCCTCCGGTGGTCATCAAATGGGATCTCTTGCCGAACTCATATTATTAAGTACTCCGCGGTTGCATTCGGAAAGAAAGACAATGAAATGTTATGAGGCAAACTCCGAAGAAGTGCATTGTGAGGCGAACGACTGATAATTTATCGTTTCCCCTCGTTTTCATGTGCAGTTTCGGAGAGGTGCGCACGCAATTTCTCACAAAGTTGCGGATATGTGCCCGTGTCCAGCAGGTATTTCATTCCGGGTGATCCAATCCCCATGCATTGCGGCTCGTACAGCGTTAGGTTCGCGAGAACGGCGGTGCTTGAGCACTTGAGTAACTGACGCGATAAGAAAAAAAACTTACCAGGGGTTTTTCTTCAGAAAACCAGAGCATACTGCGTTAATGGAATATCCGCCGTGATTTATAATGTTTAACAATACCGTGGAAATTTCGTAATTTCATATGCAAGTTTCTACAATCCGATAACACCCAAGATTATCTGATCTTTTTAAGGAAGTAATTCGTAGTATCCGAAGCTTCGGGTGACATTTTTGATCTCTGCGTAACGAAAATATTTTTAATTACCCATTGTAAACGGTGCGATGCTGCGCGAAGAGTTTTAATCTGTTGATAACCCGATATTATGAATCTCTTTTAATCTCGATTTGGGTTTCCTGGGTTATATCAACCGGTCGCTCGCTTGGATAACACCTCGGCAGGAAGCCGATTGAAATGATGAAGTTGGGCGTGTTCATAACACTTGAGTTCTGGTAACCCTCCGGCAAGGGATTATATCGAGAACCAGCTTGGCAAACGTCAAGTAAGTACCTCAGGATTTACTGTAACGCGGCCTCTCCGGAGAAATTCGTTCTCCCTCCCGACGGAGAAGCCTTTCCTTAGTGCGCGCGCCAAAAGGCATCGGCGGAAAACTTTGCTGCTCCGAAGGATCGCCAAATTTTATCGCCCCGTTTCTGCTTTGCTGGACCGCAACGAACGGAGGCAGAGGCCGCGATCGATCCGGGTACGGCAAGCAAGTAAGTTATCCGACGAAGAGAGGAACGAAAAAATTTTCATATTGAAACACAAATTAATATCATTATAACGTAACGTCTCATGAAGGAGAGTCTTCGTCAGAAACCCCTTTGCCACGAGTGCGAGTAATACAGGTTCGTATCAATAGTAATAACAACATACACATTACCACTCGGAACAGCTTAAAATATTGCTTTCGGGACGGTCCTAATGCGAAATATAATATTATTACGCGAACGGATGTTTATGAAACATAATTATATTTCGGAAACTGTTAATATTTAACTTTTCATTATGCATTTAAGCGGTTGCGCATGTCGCCAAATTCATAAACGCAACTGCGAGTGATAAGTTTCCTATTGTCCTCGCAAGTTCTGCACAACCCGGCATATTAGCGGGTCCACCTTCGCGACATTCATTAAGGTTTTTTTTTTTTTTTTTTTAATTTTAAGGTACGCGTTTTCGTTTTCCACGGCGTTCGGCAGCGTCCGGAGAAAGGTTCCTCGCTCCATTTCCACGCGACCGTGTCACCGCGCATACGTGCGCTCGGCGGTTGTCGTCAATGGCAAATTCTTCGGGTTCGGACTTCTCGGCTGTCCCTTTCGTCGCAACGTGGAAGCAAGTGAACGTAACCGGTTTTCGAAACGGGCCTCCCCGACTGGTCGTGGAAAAGAAGAAATGAAATACGCAAGCGGATAGTGTTCCTTCACATCAATTGCAAGAATCGATAAGATACACACGGGAAAAGAGAGAGAAAAAAAAAAAAAAAAAAAAAAAAAAAAGAAAACCATTTGTTCAGTCGTCGAAATTTCAAATATCCAAGTGATTAACTGTTCCATAATATTTCACACTGGAATTTAACTGGAGTGGTTTCTGACCACTTATTTAATTTTATTTATTTATTTATTTATTTTTATTCGAAACAATTTCGAGCCGGTTAACGATTGCAACAGATAAAAAGAAAAAAAAAAAAAAAGAATGATCTTCTGCTACGCCCCACCGAATTTCCAGATAAATTGAGCAAGATGCCTTGATAGCGACGAGTGCCCCACTCCTTGCAGCCCGGCCCGAAGCCCCGTACCCGACGCCTTCGATCCGCGCCTGCCCCCGAAGGCGGTCCGGACGACAGCTCGAGAGCATCCCCAAGCCGCATGAACAGGGTCGCGTCGAGATTTCCACCCGGGTTCGGTGGAACCGACAGAGGAACCCCGCGAAAGGCTCCGACCGATGCGAAACGTTGAATTTACGAACATCGAACGCAGAAAATCGCAGTGGGTTTCGCGTCATCGCCGAACCTCGGCAACCACAAAATGGACGAGCTGAGAAACTGAAGAGCATTAAAATAAAAAAAAAAAAGAAAAAGGTGCATAACTCTGAAGGAAGATTTTCTTATATTCCCCGAGATAGATTAGACGGATGACAACCGGCCATTAGCCTTAGTCACTCATTTTCAGATTTGCATCTTTAATAATCCGCCGCAGTATTTTTCGCCTTAAACGCATTCGGTGCGGGAAAACCACTTGGCTCGTGCACGGGGAAAGAGGCGATCCACCTAACGTGCGAGACCTCGCATTTTCGCGCCACCCGAAAGAGGAGCCCCGGCCGAGCAGATATTTGCGATAATCAGCTATGCACTGTAATTGGGAAACCAAGGAATTGCAACCGCTGTGGAAGTCATCTTGTGCAAAATTATCGGTTCGGGGACGTTGGTCCTTTCGATCCGCAGGGGTTTCTCGTCGGTGGAGGGTTTCCGCGCTGTTTTGAAACGCTCAAAAAAAAAGAAAAAGAGAGCGTGAAATCCCTCCCTTAAAATCTCTCCCCTTATAAGCGCACCGCACGAATGCGTCTGGCGTGCGTGAAAACGCGTGCGATTTCGTCGCTCGAGATGCGATTGCGATGCAGGAATCCGGCACTCCTTGGTGGGTGATGCAAAAGATAGCAATATCGGGGGGGAAAAAAAAAACAAAAAAAAGTGAGAATTTTCTCACGGAAATTAAGGCGGAAGCGGCTTGCGGCTGGAAAACCTCTCGAGGCATCGCAGGAGTGCCAACAGGAGGCGGCGATCGAGTTTTCCACTCCGACAGCCGAGGAGCGATCATCGAATACAATAAAGGAGGAAGAGAGATGACTAAAGAGATACCGCCGATAGCATAAGGTATTCCTATAATATATTCTAACTCGAGAATACAACTTATATTAGCTGGTTAATTGAATAGAAAATGGCGTTAATGAAAAGATCGGCCTACAATCCGCGACAGAAAAAAATGATCTCTGGAACAGACCCCCGGGGCGATCTCATACAAAGATAATTCCAGTTCTGATGTCAAGAAATATTTTCCGTTGCCAACTTATCCAGTGCTTTCCTCTGATCGAAAGGAAGTTCTTTCTCCGCTGAGGACGGTCGGATCTCGAAGGAAAATTGCTGACGGGCGGTGAATGTTTTAATCGGTATTTCGCCTCCCGCTGTCGCAGGGCGTGGCGTTAGCGCTGTCGGGGCTCGTGCGCGTCCACTCTTTGCTCGCAAAACAATTTTCTCGTTCGGGCATCGTCTTGATTTCGCCCGTCCGGGTGTTCGCCGCCGATGCGGTCTCTTCCTTTTTCTTTTTTCCCCGTACCGAACGGCTCGGTGCCCGGCGTTCGGCTAATCCATTCGGATCCAAGGCGATTAGCGCAATGATCGACTTTCACCTACGCACGCCATGGGGCCAGTAGCTTGGAGCGACCACGCCCCGGTCATTGGGCCTTTGGGCCCGAATCCTGGTTGCCACCCACTGATTACACAAATCAAAAGGGTCAATCGTGTCAGGGCTTCCGTGGCAAATTCCGTTTTCGTATAATTGCCGTGCCGGTTGGGTTCCTCCTTGGTGCCTCTCTCGTGCTGCATGTCTGCATTCTTCGCATTGCTGCATGCCAGATGGATATCCCGGGTCTTCTGCTGCGTGTGCTCCTTCCGCGCTCTGCACCGGGACACGGAATTCCGAATCGCACTCCCCTCCCCCGCCTCTGCTGCGCCTGAATTTCGGCGTCTCCCATTTTGTCGGCCTTTGAAAAAAAAAAAAAAGAATTTAAAGCATGCCAAAACACTTGTTATAAATATGGAAATTATGTAAGTGAGACAATTTATTTACCGACGCGAAGCTGGGTTTCGATATTAAGTGAATGAATGAATCCTTCATGTGCGCATCAGTCTCGTGATTTTATTAAATATGAGACAGAATTTAAATATGATTAATTGCAAAATTATTTAATTTTTTTTTTTAATCATATTATTAATTTAAATATTAATATTTAAACTCCGTATTGTGGCTCCACTTTCATTTTTCGGATGCGTCTTCGCGTTAAAGGTTTTTCTTTTGATGGCACCGAGTAAATGGTCTGCAATTTGTGATGCGAGCTCAGCTTCGGTTTTATAAGCTGCACAAACGTTTGGATCCGTTGCATGTACAAGCCGAAAACAATAGATTTTGCTTTTTAATCGACTGCGCAATTTTTTTATTTTATTTTATTTTTCTAGACCAACAGTCTAGTCGTGGTCGATCGCTCACGACCGGTTTTCACATTATTATGGTACGACAGTAAAGTGTAATTCACTCCCCGGAGTGTGCATAAAATGAGAAGGTGGCTCGGGCATGATTAAAGAGAAACAATCGGATTTAGCCCCGGAGATAGAGAAGGATGGATGAATGGATGCGTGGATGGAATAAGAGAGAGAAAGCAAGTTTTTCGCTCTATTAAGCCCATTACGCAGGTATGATTGGTTGATCTTTGGTCACGAATCAACACATAAATAATGGTTTACGTAAGTCATTGTTATTTGGAGCCGTGCACAATTATGCGTTCGCATAATAAATAAATGCTTTTACACGGAATGAACGGGGGTGAAGATGGTGCAGGCAAGGCACTGCGGTGCCCTCGCTCGTTCGCGACGAACGCTCGCGCGTTTTCTGGCGCAGCCCGAACGATTCGCACCCGGCGGCAAACTTGAACGCTGCTGCAGGCAAAGTCCGCGGTGTCCGTTCTCCTGGAGCGGAGCATCCGTCTTCCGCCGACGGGAAACCCCCCCCCCCTCCCCCCCGCGCGAGCGACACCGCATTTGAAATCGATTTTACTTCCACGCTCCCGTTGGGGGGGGGGG
>JAOWBB010006793.1:0-17825 GCA_028565995.1 Ricinus marginatus
ACTTTATCTAATTAAATTATTTATAAATTTTCTTATTTTAAAATTGTAAGAAATGCTCTCACACATTTTTGTAGGATATTTTTCTAATATATATATATATATTTACATAAACCATATCATTTTCCTAGTTTTAAAGAAATAAAAATATTCTACACATAAAATTTACAATATTTATGTTTTCAAAGAAATCTAAATTCCTTTACAGTTTTTTATATTTTGCTAAGTTGCACGTTACCTTTAATATATAAGTTGCTAAGTTGCAAGCTATGAAGTTTACCAGTCTTTAAAAATTAAACATAAAAAAAATTTTTTGGAGTTAGATTTTTGAACCTTTAAACAATCAGCAAAAGGGTTCCTAGCACTTTTGCATGAATGTTAAAGTAATCTAATATAACTAGGATATCAAATAATTGAAATATCATCGTTGAATTTATGAAAAGATCAATACATAAATTTTATATATTTATATATAAAATAATCTATATGTATCAAAAATTTTAATTAACAGGAACTGGAATTAAAAAATAAAAAATAAGAATATTTTTTAGTTTTCATATTCGTTTTATATTTTATTCTTTTTATCATAGGTAAAGTTTCGTTAATAAATTTTAAAATAGCTTCATACGTGAATTCATATCAGAGTGCAGTGAATAAGAAAATCTAGAGGAAAAAAATTAGCTTTTTCCTATAATGTTGTATGTATCATGTATTCAACAGAAATGAATTTCTAATGCCACGTTTTCATTTCAATGTTATTATTAAAACAAAATTTAATTTGTTATTTTGTTCAAATATTCGGCACTTTTTGTTAATGAAGGAAATAGTTTTTTAAATTCCTTATTTACAACATAAATATTAATATTTAATATTTGGCATGCAAATCAGGTGTTGAAATTTAACGAGATGAATTTAATAATAAATGAAAAAAATTTTGTAAGTATGATTCCTCCTAGATTTTTTGCGATGAACAGTAAAACAATTGCTCTCGATTAATCGATTTTTTTACTTTGAAAAATGAAAAAAAAATTTTCTAGCATTAAAGTTCTTTAATCTGCAATTTATAATAGGAAGTGATTCTCAAATTTATATCATGCGATCAATAGTTTTTAATCGTCAAAATGCGAAGTTCACAAAAATCGTTGAGCAACTGTAAAACTTTGTTTTACCGTTCCCCCACCACCTTTATTTCCCATCTAAAAGTGCTGTGTAATGTTTACGTAAGAAAAGAGACCAACTAATAACTTTTAAATCAGTTTTAGACTGAATTATGCATAAATTAATGCTACGGTCAATTTTTTAAATCATTCTTAAACGAGTTGTCTTCGTGAAGTAAGTGCAGTTTCAGAAATAAAGTGTAGTGATTAAAAATGGCAAAACGAGATCCAGCTTCAGAACAGCTGAACGATTTTAAGTCCAGCCAGAGAACACCGGGTCTGCTTGTTATGGGTCATGGAGCACCAATTGACGATAAAATGAATAGTTTAACCATTGGACCGAAAGGTCCTATGCTTCTTCAAGATGTAACGTACATTGATGAAATGGCTCATTTTGATAGGGAAAGAATCCCAGAACGAGTAGTCCATGCAAAAGGAGCCGGGGCTTTCGGATATTTCGAAGTTACCCACGATATTACAAAATATTGTAAAGCCAAAATTTTTTCAGAAATTGGAAAGAGAACCCCGATTGCAGTTCGATTTTCAACTGTAGGAGGTGAAAGTGGGTCAGCTGATACAGTGAGAGACCCTCGTGGTTTTGCTGTTAAATTCTACACTGAAGAAGGAAATTGGGATTTAGTCGGAAACAATACTCCGATATTTTTTATTAGGGATCCCCTATTTTTTCCTAGCTTTATACATACACAGAAGAGAAATCCGGTTACACATCTGAAGGATGCCGATATGTTTTGGGATTTTATCACTCTCCGCCCAGAAACAACGCATCAAGTCATGTTCTTATTCTCAGATCGCGGAATTCCTGATGGATATAGGCATATGAACGGTTACGGTTCACACACGTTCAAACTTGTCAACAATAAAAATGAAGCTGTTTATTGCAAGTTCCATTACAAAACGGATCAGGGGATCAAAAACATTTTGCCTGACAAAGCCGGTAAATTATCAGCGGAGGACCCAGATTATGGCATTAGAGATTTATATAATGCAATTGCCAAGGGAGATTTTCCATCTTACACCATGTATATTCAGGTGATGACTTTTGCAGAGGCAGAGAAGCACAGATTTAACCCATTTGATTTAACAAAAGTTTGGCCACATAGTGAATTTCCCCTCATTCCTGTTGGGAAACTGGTACTGGATCGCAACCCTAAGAATTACTTTGTTGATGTTGAACAAATAGCGTTTAGCCCATCACATTTGATACCCGGAATTGAACCAAGCCCTGATAAAATGCTTCAGGGACGTTTATTTGCTTATGCTGACACTCACAGGCATCGTCTTGGTGCAAATTATTTGCAGCTTCCAGTTAATTGTCCATACAGGACTAAAATTCTCAACTATCAAAGAGATGGACCACAAAATTGTACTGACAATCAAGGAGGAGCTCCTAATTATTTCCCCAATAGTTTTAATGGACCATTGGATGATTTAAAATTTGCTAACCATAAGACTAAGTACACTGCTGATGTTGCTCGTTATAATTCTTCTGATGAGGATAATTTTAGCCAACCAAATATATTTTGGAGTCAAGTTCTTAATGAACAAGAGCGAGAAAGATTGGTACAAAATATAGCTGGCCACCTGAAGGATGCAGCAGATTTTATTCAGCAAAGAGCTATTAAAAACTTTGCAAATGTTCATCCAGAATTTGGAAAGAAACTTAGTGAGTTGTTGAAAGAGAAAAAAGTTGGGTCAAAATATTAAGTGTTTGAAAATAAATGTTAATATGAATATATATGATTATCATATTACATAAATGTTATCATATTTGTTGAAAGAAAAATTATTCAATATTTATGTAGACTGAATAATCATTAATTGATTTCATCCATATAATATATATTCCACAATTATCATCTTAGGAAATATCTATTATCATTAAACATCAATTTTAATTTCTTATAAAATATTTTTTAAAGGAAAAAAAAAATTTTATTTTTATTAAGATAGTGATTATTAAATTAGATTATATTATTTTTTTGGATATGGTTCTTTTATATTTTGGATAAGAAACAAAATAAATGCATTTGCAAACTTGTAAGTCTGAGTTTTAATTTTTCAACATGGATCATTTCCTCAGAATTTTTTACTTCTTATAAGTTTGTCAACTATAATGAAGTTAGTAATTTTTTTCAAAGATTGAGAACTTTAATGACATACCAAAGTAACTACAAGGTTTTTTAAAAAATTGAAAATTAAGAAGAATTATAGATAAATTTCTTTGTGAATATAATTTATATATTTTTTTTAATAGTATTGTTACAGTTTTATTATCATTACATCAAGAATTATTAAAAATTATTTACTGAAGATGACATGTTTAGATTCTATTATGCAATAACTAATTTAGATCAACATTATTCAAATTAAATATGAATTTCATTGTTTTAACAAAAGTTTATTCACAGCATGTCTTAATAGTAATTTTAAATAAAAGTTGGAAAAACAGTCAATCAAAACACAAACACACCTAACCTTACTAAATTATTTGATTTAGTATGTTTTAGCGTAAATTACTAAGAAAATTATTTATATATTTAAACATTAGTAAATGAGATTATTTTCTAGCTTGATGCTAAAATTTTGTGGATATTATGCTAAAACAGTGACAATTATATGAATGAATATAAAAATCAAGTTTTTCTGCTCTAGGATTTTCAGCTGATGTGATGGATATATTGAAAAGTTTTGTTCCACAATGTCAATGTGCAACACAGTTTATTTAAAATTTCTGCGAATATGTGCTGTAAATTAACCTATATGATATATTATTTTTAAAATTTTTTTTTGCCTGAAAAAAATTTGAATAGCAATGTCCATATCTGCAAGTTGAAGCATATTTATCAAAAATGAAGGGCAAACATTCCCAGGAAGAAAGGAGGATTTTTGTAACGCTAAATGAAAAAGTTTTAATTGTTAATTTATCCCAAAATAAATGTATTATTATTAAAATATAAAGGTTTTAAATTTAATTGTCCATATAGTTTTAGCTGCAATGAAGCTTTATTTAATCATACTAATAATATAAAATCACATCAGATATCAATATTAATAAGTGCCTTTCATACGGAATTAAATACCGTGTGTAAATGTAGTTTTCTTCAGACTTTTTTTTATAGTAGAGGTATAGTTTTTTATGAGGATCATAGTTATTCAGTTTTTAAAATTATTATTAATATAAATAAATAACAATTGCGCATTAAAAAATTATAAGGAGATTAATAAAAAAAATTTTAGTTAGAAGATCAAATATAATTTTCATCAATTAATACTCCGAAAAAAAATCGGAGTACAATTTCACTATAAAAGAATTTAAATATAAATCCAGGAATACAAATATATAAAATTACTTTATTCTGCAGATATGTATAGATATCGCGTTTAGAATAATTTAAAAGTTCAGTCTTACGCTTGAACTTTGAAACAAATAAATTCTAAAATTTTCTAATAATAATAACTTCTATCGAATATTTCGAAGTAAGACTCATCCATTCTTTGACTTTAAATTCAAATTGTTGATCTCTTATAATAAGGTAAATAAATGTTCATAAGTTTTTAGTTAGAGATGATTGCTTAACCAGAAATTCAGTCAGATAAGATCTTTCGATATATAATATTGTGGTTTTTGCTTAAAAATCAACCATGCACTTTTCTTAATATTTTGATGATTAAGTATTGTTAATAAAATATTGCTTCTTAATTTACTAGGATTTTTCGTTGTATTTTAATACAAATATTATTCATTTATTTTTTCATAAAACAATTTTTAAAACAAAAATACTCTATATCCCTTCTTTTCATGTGTAATCTTAGCAAATAAAATGTTAAGTTTTTTCAGCCAAATGTTATTATGGATTTAAAATTTTCGGGTATTGATTTATTTCTTGGACACTATAATAGTAATTTTATTTTCGATTCATATAATTAAAAAAATTAGAAATTACGATTTATTTCATTCAGTTTTATTTTAGCAGGATGTGCAATATGTTTATATGTTGTGCACTTCAAGGATTGTTAAATATTATTATTCAATAATATATTTATAACTAAATATAAAAGCTATTAGAACTAAAAATATAAACTGACAGAGTTCAGGTAAAAGTAAATTTTCAATTGATTATGTCATAATGCAATCATGATTAAAATAATGTTACAGAATATTGAATACAGTAATATTTAAATTTGTTAAGGGGTCTCCTTATTTTCTGTGGATAATTCAGGAATTTATTTGACTGATTACGAAACTTGTCCTACAACTTTTCTTACACTTGTTACATGTATAACATTATATCTAAAAAAAAAATGTTTAACAAACATTTATCTAAATGTGGTCTTGGAATATTTCGTCCATTCTTATTAAATGCGGAACTCCTAAACTTTAATATGTCATCATAATCATGTTATTTATTGCAAAATAAATACTAATATATGTAATAAAAGATTAAATCAGTAAGGCAAAATTTCTTGATGAAGATTGATATAATGTTTCACTTCAAGTTTTTTGCAGTCATGCCTTTCTCTTTCAAGAAGTTTTTAATTTTTCTGTTCTCGCATGTAATTTATAAAAAATTTTTTTAGTTTTTAATACTCACATATAAATATACATAGATTCGATCCATTTGATCAATATTTAAAGTTTAAATACTTTCTAGGCTTTGCAAATTATTTCTTTGTCCTTTTCGGTGCCAAAACGTCAATTTTATTGTCGCAGGTTTATAATTTGATGTTTAAATAATGAATTGTAAGACAATATCTTTGATGTTTCTGGACGAATTAAAACAAATAATGTGATTTTTTTTTAAGGTCTTGATGACCAAATGAAATGATTTAAACGAATTTTTTTTGACATCATTATATAACATATTTGTTTGATGTCCGATGAATTTATTTTTTTGCAAATTAAAGAAAAAATTTTAGCTAAATAAATACAAAGTTTTTGCCAGTTATGAATGATTTGCAAGGTTTTCTTATGTGAGATGTTTGTTGTTTAATAGTATTTCAGTATGTTTGACGCCAGTTATTGGAATCTTAGTTAAATTTTATTTGCATGTTACATTATAGATAGTTTCCAATATGAACTTTTGTCTTTTAATACTAGAATATAGTTCCTTCAATACGGGCACAACTTATTTTTTGTCTTTCCAGATAAAATTCTAACCTCATGATTAGTTACTGCAGAAATTAATTTAGTTATCTGTAATTTTATTTATGTGATTATTAAAAGTCTTTGTCCTTATTGTTTAAATTTTGCTCGATAAGGCAGTTTCTGCCTTAAGTTATATCAATTAGAGTAATTTCAGCTTCAGAATTATTCTTCAGTATGTACACCGTTATCATACGTGTGTTACATATTAAAAATCTTTGCAGTTTACATAACTGTTTTCTTTCCTGTATAGCGCTATATCTCAGATAGTACTTCATCATTAAAATAAAAAAAGTGTTCATAAAAGTTCATAGTGCAACACGGTTTTTATGGATGTACAAATTTCAAATACGTCTCTTAAATATTTTGAAGTTTATCTTCAAAATCTGAAGTTTTAAAAATTTTTTTTCATATGTATTTGTTTCTGTATATCGGAACCATATTTATTTAACAAGCTGATTATCTGTAGTTATCGGACATTAAGATCGATTTGGGTAATCGTTCACAACAGCATTAATTATTGTTTACTCTTGTCTCTCATATCGATAATTGTTAAAAGGAAATATTCCACCGGAACAAATTTTTTATTCAGACAAAAAGTATTCGATGCCTATGAACGTTTTTTATTTCCTTCATATTATAGTAATTAGTGCAGTAACATAATATAGAATGCAATATGTTACTTTAACAAAACTTATTTCCGAAAATAAACGTATCTCACTTATATTATTTTTATAAACATTATTAATTATTGGTATAGACCTTTTTTTATTGTCCTGTACTTTAAAAATGTTATACGAGCATTTTATTGCGTCATTATAAAGTTAGTATTTTAAACAAAATTTATTTTAAATATTTGACGCATATTAAAAGGAGTTTAATATAACCTGAGGAAAATAAACCTATAAGATAACTGATGTGTTGTTTTTTATCCAAAAGAAAGCACGTTTTAAAAAATTATTATTGATTAATACTGTGAATGGATAAAAAACTTCTTTCTCCAAATTATGTTTGCTTGCAATTGGAAATATGAATTGAGGTTTTAGCCATAAAATTAGTAATAATTATTTACACTTATTTAGAAAAAGTTAAATTTAAAGAGTTTTGGCACTTGAACTGATTTTTTTAACTATATATATAGTAAGATAAAATTATAACAGTTCTTAAAATATTAAAATCTTTCACGCAGTATGTTTAACTTTATGTTTTTTGTGATTGATTTTAATTTTAAGTTGAAAATTAAAAAGTTATTAATAATGGAAATATAGTCAGATTCTATGACATATCATTGACCCAAGTGCAAGCATCGATTAGTATGATTTAACTTGAAATATGCTCATTTATTATTGTTGTTTTAATCAGCAGTTTTATTTTCGGTAGCTTTAATCAATAAGATTTTTCAGAGTAAACTTCGGGTTATGCATTATCTTTTTAATTCTAATAACGACTTCAAAAATTTTTCCAATATTGAAAGATTCATGTTCTTTAAAATTGATAGAATAAAAACTTTATATATCAGTTATGCTGAAAAAGTGTACAGATTTAAGACGGGAAATTTTGTAAAACATTCTGTGCGGATATCATGATTTTGAAATTGTCACAGCTTATTTCGATTTTTGATCTATGTGCTTGATCATAAAATATATCGATATCAACTTGAAAGCTAAGAATGTCGAAAAATTAAATTTCCATTTATTGTTTTTTATTTATCAAAGCGGCTATTTGGAGAAAACTTCATGTCACGCTCTCCGCTTCATGACCAGCATTCATTAATATAATTTCCTGAAACTCGTTCTCTTTTTCGGTTACTCCATTTCTGTTTCTTAAATATCTTACACGTGCACGATGTTTGAATACAGTTGCAAAGCTTATTCGTAAAGTTTTAAAAATAATTTGTGCCAACTTTTTTTCGGTTCTTTGAATGATTCCTATTTAAAAAGTGATGTCGCTACGCAATCTGCGAAAAAAAAAAGAATTCGAATGTTTCATTGCTGTAGCTACGTCTTAAGAAATTCTGCTTTTTAAGAAAAGAAGAAGGCATAAAAAAGTTATTCTTAATATGTGAAAAATACCAATTTTTCAGAATCCAGTTACAAATTTTTACTTCTTACAGGGCTACAGTTTTTTTGTGTAATCTATATGTTGCTAAAAATTTCATTAAATTAAATGTAAATGATGTGAAATTAAATTAAGCTGTTGAAATGTATTTGACTTGAGGCAAGCATTTGACGTAAAAAAAAAAAAAAAATTGTCTTAACCTCGATAATTCATTGAATGTTTATGATTACTTATATATTCCTGTCCGTTTAAAGTTATGTAACCCGCATATCATTTCTGCGTGCAATTCGTGCTATATGAAATATTAAAAAAAAGAAAATATGATTTTTACTTTATATTTTTATCTTGTTTAATTATTTTCAATAGATATTTAAAATTCTCCGGGGAATTTTTAAAATTGTTTTTCTTTTAAAATTACAATTATATATCTTTTCAATAATATACACATGAGTTCAATTAGATTCTCGCCCAACCAACGTAGTCATATCTAATTATTTTATCAGCAAGAGTTTTTGTTAACCAATTATTGGTTATAATGCGGTTGTATAGTAAATAGGGTTGTAAAAATGTTTTTATTATTAATAAAAAGGACAGTAAAATTAAATTATATAAGATTTCTCATGGATCGTGAATAGCATTATCTTGCGCCTGGCTCAAAAGCACCTTAACCTCGAGAATGTATTCAAGATGGCGTTCAAGTGTGACAAGTTGTTCTGCGCGTCTGTAATTTTTTAAATTAATTCTTGGACACCCTTATGAAATAATGGGTAAATCTCTTCGCAAATAAATTCTGTATTTCATTAGAAATGTGGACTCCAGCGAAAAGCAAGAAATACGGAGTCGGTAAGCTTTAATTATTGATATGTTTTGATAGTCCTTGATTAAAACTTAGTTTTCATTAAAAATTGCAACTTTTCCTTTTGTTTTTATTTATCAAGTTGGTTCCTTTTTAACTTTTCCCGTCCAGCCGATTTGTGCTTTTTCTTCGTTACCAGTCTCACGGTCCTGCAGATCGGTTTTTTTGCAAGCGATTTGCTTTTTTAACTCGTAAAAAGTAATTTATCCACGATGATAAAATTTAAAAAATTTTTAGTGCGATTCATCGACACCAGTGCCGCATATTCAAATAGAAGATTGTTAACGCGTTGGAAGCGAGTCCCTTTGGCGCAGAGGATAGCGCGTTGGACTTCTAATCCAAAGGTCGTGGGTTCGATCCCCACAAGGGATGATGGTTTTTTTTTTATTTCACAAAAGTGGATTTACTTTTGATAATAGAAAAAGTTGATTTGCGATTATCAGCAGTCTTATCTGCTGAGATAGGGAAATGTTTTTGCCGTTTCCTCATTTAGCTGCAAAAGTTGAAAAGGGGCGTAAAATAATTTGGCAAAGAAAGTAATTCGAATTTATTTGGAATGAGAGATTTTAAAAGCTCAGCGAAAAGCTTTATGTTCATTAATGAAACTGCAGCATATGTGAATCGTTTAAAATAATTTTTATTAGATTAGCAGCAATAGCAACTGAATATTTTCCCCGTTTCATCTTTTTTTTTAACTAGTTAATGTATAAATAACATTTGAGAATGGGGGGAAAAAAAAATCAAAAATGCAAAAAACGTATCATCGAACAAAAATTTATTTATGCTCGCAAGTAACGAATTATATTAGTTTTTAATTTTTACATATACAGTCCACTGTACATGTTTTTAATTACTGAATACGTTAAATAATTATTTACTAGTATATTTTTCATATCAGTTCGAGTTTCTTAAGATTATGCGGCGAATAACATTTTTTTTTTAAATTATTGTTTTTTGCAGGAGAGCAAAAAAGTTATAAATAAATATATCAGTTCTATGCTAAAAATAATGATATCATTTCAACGCAATAAAGTCTTTCGTGCTATTTATTCCCATTTTTACGAATATATATTTAAAAAATATATTTTATTTTTACTTAGAATTATAACATGAAGTCCGGGAAATGCAATTATTTTATGTTTTCAATGATATTGGTCCTTGAACAGAACATTTTTTCATTTTTATAATTATGTTTCATCCGGGTCACACTCTTTACTGATTAACATTGTTTGATTCCACAACAGAACAGACTTATCGCAGTGAAAAACTTAATACTTCCTTGTATTATTATCAAGAACTGGATAACAAAGTTGATTATGTTTACTATACAGAGATGAAAATTAAAAAAAAAAACACACGTGCAAACACACACAAACTCTGGATTAAGATGGAGAAAATAAAGATTTAATTTTTGCAGGAATAAATGAACTTAGTGCAATTCATAGAGGTGCATAATAAGGGAAATAATAATGGAAATGAATGAACGGCATTTTCGGAGCTAAGAATTAATTTAGAAAGGCGAGTAAGGGGAGTTTATTTGTCTTGATGTCGTAAAAGAATAGCGTCAGAAAAGATGCTGATGAAGTCGAGGATGTAACTGTTTAAAATTCAACCCGCATTATGGCGTCACATACATGATGAGTAGAGAGAGGATGAGCATTGCCTACAATGTTCAGATAGATCAAATAATTGAAGGATTTTGTTAATGACACTCTCAAAACGCTACGGATTCTCATGAGCTGGTTTTCCGTTTAGTAAAATTAGTATTAACCCATTAATATTCAAAGACATTGTTATCATGCCACCTCTATAAATATTCAGTATCCGCTTTGCTTGTACATAATTTCATACCTGTTATGCAGGAGCTACATTCCCCTTTTCCCCTTTCCCGCATTTATTTGTAATATTTTCAATTTTTTATCATCGGATGTGAGGTTAGGTTAGGTTTTGTAACAAAAAATTAATCCTATCTGTTTAATTAAACAATTAACGGTAAATTGTATTTTCTAGCCGTTTATAACTGGAAGGGGGATGTTCGCTATGGATTACCTCTGGAAATTGGAGAGACGGTACAAATATTGGAGGAGAATTCCGGTATGTGATAAAAGTTTTGGATTCAAGTGATGCACATATAACCTTATTAAAAATATAAGGAATATATTTAATTAAATTTACTTTAAATATAATTTTTGATTGATGTGTCATTCTGAAAATTCAATTAGTCTATTAATACTGTATATAGATTAAAAATTTAAATTCGATTTTATTGTTTTGTTAAAGCATTTTAATCTCTACCAATATTGTCCATTCTTTCCAGGGTGGTATAGGGGTTTCTCAACAAAAAATAGAGCCATCAGAGGCATTTTCCCAAGTTCGTACATCCATCTCAAACCCTGCCGGATTGAAAATGAGGGTCTTTTTGAATCGGTAATACCAATTGAAGATCCAGTATTGCGAGAGGTAACCCAAGTATTAAGGGAATGGGGCCTCATATTAAAAACTCTCTATATGGTAATTATTAGTAATTATTATTATTATTGTTAATGCAAACAGAATTAGCGGAAATATGAAAATTTTTGGTTTTGATGAATTCCAAAATTTTAAAATTAAATATAAGCCGCTCTCAGATTCATATCCATATTAAAAGTAAGTATTAAAATAATAAAGCTATGTGTAAACATATTACATAATATAAAATGTATATTTATACATTTATTATTAATACGTACATGAATTTTTCAATAAAATATTAAATCATAAACCGAAACGAAAATTAATCATAATTATATTTTGATGTTGATATCAGAAGTTTACCATTAACAATTTATAACTGTGTGAGAAAATGATTTAACATTTTATATATAATATTATTTCAAAAATAATATTATAAATTAGTAGATGGTAAAATTGATGGTTAGAAATATTTAATTAATTTAAGAATTAATATTTACTAGTTGATTTGTTTTACATCATATTTTATAATTATTTTATAAATAATTTTTAAAACGATAATTTTCATCTAATATTTAATGCTTTATGAATTAATAATTTTAAAGATATTATTTAATTTCATTTTAAAAAATGTTTGATAATTTTTCTAAATTGGATATAAGTGTAAAGTATTAATTTCCTGTTTTGAGATTTTTACAAAAATGTCTAAGTTTGAAAATTTATTTTATAAAAATATTAATATTATTATAGCAAGAATTTTTTAAAAAGAGTTTCATTAACGGAAAAGAGAAGATAAATTATTTAATTCATTTTATTTCTTTTAACCTTCGAATAGCTATTGAAGAATAATTATTTCTCACCTTGTTCTTTTTTTAGATTAAAACTGGAATAATATATTACACTAAATTTAATTTGGATCGGACATTTTTTATTTCCAAATGAACCGAAAAGGAAAATTTTTGGGCTCTAATATTCTTCATTTTAGATTTGGCCCTATTTTTCAGATTATAAATAGCTTTCTATAGAATACTCAATTTAGTATTTTCGGAATTGATATTGAAAATTACATTTTTCGTTCTTGGCAAAGATTTAATTCTTGAAAGAAATATATATATTATTGGTTTAAGTGAAATGATGTATATTTTTACAGGAAAGAGAAAGCTACAAATATACATCCATACGCAAGGTGATGAGAGAATTACTTGAATGGAGAAGGCAGCTCTTGACAGGAACTCTGACACAGGATCAAACAAGGGAACTGAAATTGAAAATAACCAATAAGATTGATTGGGGCAATAGGTAAGTTTGCTCTATTTCACTTTTAATTTCTGTTTAAAAGCTAAAACTGCATTTCGCTCTAAAGCATTTGAAATGAAATTTTCTTTTCGTCAAGTATTTCAAAACAGTGTGTCAATATGATTAAGAGACCATAATATTTTTTCTTGAAATAATCCTTGAATTCCTTGGAAGTTTTAAGATTAAAATATAAAATTGTTATTTATATAATTATCGTATGACTGGGAATTCCGTTTTCAGTGAAGCATAGTCATTTATCTTTATTACTAAGAGATGTTGTTGAAATAACATAATATATATTTGACAGATTTTAAATGTGATGAAAGGATTACTTAAATTTCGCCTTCTGCCTTTAATTTACAAAGTGAAAACGGTCAGAAGAACAAATTTTGAAGTAAGATATCTCAGAATTTGCTGCTGTTTGTGGTAAAGTTAAAAATTGACATGATCATTAGAAATTACATACAAACTTTATGAAAACATGACAAATTGACTCAGATAAGTAAATTGTCACATTTCCTATTTAGCAAGAAAAGTTTGTATAACGAAATATTCTTGATCAAAATCAACAAGAAAATGCAGCATGTATGATAGATGTGACATATATGAAAGTGAAAAATTGTTTATGTAAATGTTTCAATAGTGAATAAAAGAATATTGCCCAAAAATAAGATATAATAAGTTTAATATAATTATTCATTATCTTAAACAATATGTTTCTCTTAGAAAAAATAATATTATAATTAATAAAAATATATAAATTTGAAAAGTTTGAAAAAATACTTATAAAATGTAGTAAAATTCATTTTAATTAATTATTGAAGCATAAGCCTATGTTTGTGTAAGAACATTTTCCATATAATATGGAAATCGCTGAATCTAAATATCTTATTATTATGGAATCGAGTATGATACGATTTTTAGATACTACCTACAATCTTATATTTTTATTTTGAAATCAAAATTAGATGTAAATAATATATATCTTAGGTAAAATTTTCAAAAATAAAATTATGATATTTAGTTAATTTATTATGATTATATATATTTGGACTGAATGTTCCACATCTAAAGAAAAGCCTTGAGAAAGGATAAAATTATCTTATGGTAATTTATAAAATGTCCTAAAAAATGGAATAATTTGATTTTCCATTAGCGAAATTAAAAACAAAAAAAAAGGTGGCAAGATTTTCCAGTGTGGAAATAAAAAAAAAATGAATAAACTCTGTAACGTTAAGTTTCAGTCTCTCTTCGAATTCTGTCTTTCTCCGTATGAAGAGAGTCCGTTGAATAAACCGGGCTGCGTTCGAGAGAGCTCGGAGCGCTGGGCATATTGTTCCCTAATTGCAGCCTATGACTCAGCTCGTCCAATATTTCACCGAACACAAGGAGATCCATGTTTTGCCCGAGAAAATGAAGGAAAAGAAAGTCTCCGACCTGTGAAAATCATATAATGTTTAAATAGCTTTAAAAAATTACAGAAAAGAGACTTCGACTGCTGTGTGAATATTTCGGTACCTCCGTTTTACGAATGAGATTCGGGACTCCTGCTGGAGGGCCAAACCGGAAACGGTGTTTCAGTACAAACTCTCTTACTCCCGGCAGCACTATCAGCATGGAACTATATAATAAGGCCAGTCCGCTTAGAGTCGATAAGAAGACGAACCAAAACCACAAGAAAATGAAAATTTTTTCGTTGAGTATATTCAGTGCTAAAATGCAAAGAGCGTCGTGGGTTTGTATCGAGCCAGAAGGACCAAACTTATGGAAAGTGCATTTGGTGACCCGCGGAAACACTGCTATCATCGGATCAGTTCGATTCTCTTGGTTCATACCGGAGAATTTGATTACTTCCGTACCGTATGTCAAGAAGGCACCGTTCAGGAACGTGTCAAGGAAAAATATATTTCCCAGCTGAAATTATACATGCTTTTTTAATGATAAAATTCATGACAAATTAAATCCGTGACTTCAAGGGAAATAACTAAAATTTATTATTTGATTATGAAATTTCTATAAATTAATTATTTTTATTTTGTATTTAATTTAGGAATTTATATTATGGTCTCGAAATCAATTCTTTGATGTATTTAGATTAAAACTTTGAATATTTTTAATAAACACTCGAGCTTTGCAAGCTTGCATCGTTTTTGGCTTGGCAATATTAAGTTTTTGCTTTATTCATTCAGTACTTAAAGCCCGCAATTAAAAAATAAATATTATGATAAATAAAGAATTTTTTGACAACATCTTTGTGTACGTTTTATATTATGCTCTTTTTTAAATTCACGGGAAGCACTTAATATGAAGATTTATAATAAGCCGAGAAAAAATTTCATATTCATTTGATAAAATTGCAGCTAATAAAATATTTGAAAACTCACCACGTTTATAAAATTTAAAATTTCACATAAGAAGTAACCGGCTGCGTACACGTTATGCATGTGGAGAGTGTCTACGAAATATTGCACAAGTTGCTTTTGTTTAGTTAATCTTGTATGCTTAGGTCCAATCATTGCACCTCTCATGCCATCAGTCACCATTCTGATTTTGCCCTCCTCCCAATTTTTCCACAGCCAGTGAGGAATGTAAAAGAGAACACCCTTTAGAAAAAGTAATATTTGTTAAAACATTAATGAAAAAATGCTTTTGATAAACACTCACGGATAAATATTTATTAAAGGTATAAATTAATTTGTTAAAATATTTGAATGGTATTTCCAAATAGTACCTGAAAAAATAGCATAAACGGTACCCATTGGTAATAACTGTGGTATCTCTGAGGATCTTCGTTTTTAACAAACGGACCAAGGCCGGGATGAGCATTATGACTTCCTAATGGTTTGTCCATATGGTAAGGCAATGTGAAAGTGTACGTGATCCAACAGTATGTATTAATTACATGATCGGGTATGGCTCCGTCATTGATACAATTAATCGGGTCACCTTAAAATGAGAAAAAAACTGTTAAAATATTTCATACATTAGTATGATGCGAAAAATGAAGCTGAATCGTTTTTCATACCGATGAGATTGTTTGCTGTTAATATAATACAACAGGCGAATAATATGGCCGAAGTAATTCGGTAGTGAAATCTGAACACGATGTTGTCTATTACGGCTTTGTCAGTGAGATATCTGACCTTAACGAAGCCGGCTACGGATGAAACCAGGCCGAAGACTGCCATCTCTGAAAAATCAAAAAGGAAAGGATATTTATCAAAAAGATTTTATAGGCAAATTTAAACAAATCCCATTATGTTTTCTCTTAATCACTTTTAAAAAAAATTATGGAAACAAAATATCAATTCACTCTGATTGTGGAGAAAGTTATGAAAATATTTTTGTCAGAATAAGGCATTGGATTATTTTTAAATAAAATAGAGGAATGCGAAAAAACATCATACGCTAATGGATACGCTAATAAACGCAGAAAAGCTCTGCCAAGGTTAGAGATTTAATGTAAAAAAGAATTTAAAAAATGCATAACTTTCATGTGGCGAATTGGAAAAAAGCCGTTGCTATGAGATTTTGAAAATAACTAAAATTAAGTTTAATTTTTATTCAGAAAAACATTTTATTTTAAAAGATTGAATATTATAAAATAAAAGCTATAAATATTTTATTATTTGTTGCAAGAGTCTTAACAAGTATTTCAATTTATAGTGCATTTAAGGCCTGAATATTAAAAATTAAAATCGTTCAAGCTTAATTTTTGTTATTTTCATGACATGACATCATATGAAGTAACAAAAAAACCATTTTACATTGCGTAAAATATTTATTAGGCTCATCAAATTAACATCTTTGATGTTATTTTCATTAAAGGAATTAAGGAAAATGTCCAGCATTAAGCTGAAAATTTTAGAACAGTGATTATTATGGTTATTGGTCTACCAATATTTATCATTTTAAATAATAAGACTTTTGCGTAAAATTAAGAAAATGATTCCTAGCGAGATAAATAATGTAACGATAAACAGTAAAGTAAAAAGGAAAATAGCAGGTATATAACAGGCATATCGTTTAATTATGTTTTCAGAAATTCGTTGATTTATTTATGACAAAGGAGGGAAAGATAATTGGTGAAATTATGTTGTTTTAAGGAATATTTTTTAAACATGTTGTGTGGTAAAATTTAGGATTTAAAAAAATATGTTCCAGCTCTTAATGGGTCTTGGGTGCTTTTAGTTGCTTTAGCAGTTGTTCGAGGAAAAATAATACAATTATGAAAGTTGTTAATTTGTTAAAGTACAACAAAGTGGATCATTAAGATAAGCTTTAAGTCTAAGGCCAATGCGTGGACCTTTACTTTTGGTTATTGTGAAAACTGAGATTTGTAAAACTAATATTTTTTTTAATGTTACAGTTTTTTTAAAAACCAATACTAACATCGCAGTTGCGAAATTTGCATACAAACTTTATATAATTCATGGCATGAGAGAATAATGACAGTTAATAGGGATATTATCTTTAATTCAAAAATTTGTATGCAAAAAGTATAGTTTTTCTTATCTTTTATTAAAAATTAACATTGATTTTTCTACATTTTTGTTTTGAACAATGTAAATGTTTCATTTAAAAAAAGAAGAAAAGAATAATTTCAAAGGAGCATTGTACTGAATTATGGCAGAAACTAAACAATTTTTTTTACGCATGTATTTCAAGTATCTTCAGTTTTAATATACACACGAAAATGTCAGCAGAAATTCAATCATTTTGCACTTCAGCGATTATTCTCGCTGTTCCTATACAATATGTGACTTTTAAATCTACGCTAGAAATTTTGTTATCAAAAAAAAAAAAAAAAAAAAAAAAAAAAAAAAAATGAAAAAGAGAAATTTAT
>JAOWBB010006794.1:0-17821 GCA_028565995.1 Ricinus marginatus
AAATAAAATAATAATAATAATAATAATGATAATGATAATAATAATAAGAATAATAATAATAATAATAATAATAATAATAATAATAATATTGGATTATTATTATTATATTATTATTATAATTATTATCAATAATGAATAATATTGGAATTTCCTTTCCTTGTGTGTATACACACACACACACACACACACACACACACACACACCAATTTTTCTTCCCTTGAATCATATAACAATTTGTGTGCTTAGTAGGGTTTTATTTCAAGTTATTATGTGGTTTAAATTCAGATCTGTGATAAGAATTTCAGCTTCAATGAATCATAGCTATTCAGTCTTTTTAATGAAAATTTACTACCCATACCAAATGTACTTGTACTTATTATCACTATTCAAAATTTTTCTTTGCCTCTTACATTTATCATAAAAATTATGTTACCACATAATAAACATTCAAATTTTGTTTAATAACATAAAACTGAATATTCTATTTGGTAACAAAATAAAATACATACATATAAAATTATGATTAACGCCACGTATCACATTTAAAAAAATGGCTGTCATTGTTAATTTCATTTAACTTATTCCTATCTCTACAATTTTAATATTATTTTTCAGATTTAGTTTATAGGTACATTAATTCTGCGAATGTCTAATTCTTTTAAACGTTTTAGTATTATTACTTAGACTCAAAATGTTTTATTCATTTTTTGGTGAGAAAATCTATAAAATAAATGTATATACAGCATTTATATCTTGTTACTAATATTTTTGAATTCATCTTTACTAATTACCAAAATTCAGACTAAAAAAATATAGCTTCCCCTTTTTTTTCCATTGTTCAAATCGCAGATTATACTGCAAAATTCAATTAAAGCTGCTAATTTTTTTAAATTTAAAACTAGAGATTTACAAAGCTAACTGCATCGGTTTTAAAGGGGAAATAAATAGAATTTGAAATCTACCTTCGAAAGGATGTACAGAGGATTTGAATTAAAAAAATTTTTGCACCTAAGATATATTAGAAATCACAGTTACATTTAAAAAAACTTATTTACTTTATTAATTATCGGGGAATTCATATCTCCAAAGTAAAATATTTATGCATAAAATTATAATTGTAGAGCATAATAATAGATGGAAAAAATAGTTGCTTAAAAACGACTTTGCATTAATCAATCCATGACAGTTGCGAAAAATTTTAAAGCAAAATCTAAAATGTTTTAAATAATTCATAGTTTCGATTTTAAAGAAAAATATTTTTCATTCATTAGATAAAACTACCTGCACTTATTGCAGAGTTAAGAATATTCATCTTAGTCTTCATAAATCCATATAAAAATAAAAAATATATCACAAAATATACAACAACAGCCTTATATAACAATTTAATTATGTATAATTATTTGAATGTTTTGAACAAAACCCTGAGATTAAAAATATATGAACACAAGTTCCATATTTTATATACATTTAAATAAGCATCGAAATTTTTGCCAAATCAATGAAAACTTTATTTTATGCCTATAAGTTCAATTGCGTTTTTTAAATCAAAAAAAAATTTCAATGACTAGCTAAAAGACAATAGCACTAAACGAACTATAATAAGTGTAATAAAAATAAATGAATTTTACAGCCTTATTTAGTAATTAAATTTTATAAATGAGATCCAATAACATAAGGATTTTTTTTTAAATAAATTATTCCTTTTGTATAAAAAAAGAAAAATAAAAAGAATGAAACTACAAGTAATGAACGCCATAAACATTAAATACATCAAATATTCATTTATCTAGAACCTTATTTTTTTTGAACTAGAAATGAACAATGGCCTCAAATAATATTAGTTGTTTAATATCTATAATTTGTTCATCATAAATTTTTTATTATTACAAACCATATAAATGTGGTTTTCTCCGCGAAAAAATTAAACAAGAATTTAAATTTATGACTGTTAAAACTATATGACAATCGGACATTTTTGGAGTTATTAAAATAATATTTAGCAAAACTCATTAATACTGTTATTATTTAAAAAAAATATTAAATGGAATATTAAAACCACATGAATTTGAAATATCAATCCTTTTTAAAGTTATAATTTTTATTGTTTTAATACAGTTCATTAGACCACTAATTAGATTTTAATTTTCATGCGTATAAAAAAATGATGATGATAATAATAATGTCATGATATGAAAAATAATACATGATCAAATATATTATTTTGAATTTTAAAAAATTTACTTTATAAGATTAATTTTTTAGATATATTTTATAAATTAATTAAAGCAATAAATTTATAAGAAAAATATTCTTAATAGATAACTTTTAGATTACTGCAATCAGCGTCATTCATACGTGGGAAAAAATTGTGAAATTATTGATAGAAAATTGTGTTCATTTTCTGTTAAGTATAGTATGAATTAATATGAATTACTTAACATAAATTTTTTTATTAATTCCCTCGAATTATAATTTTTAATTAAAAATTAATCAGTATTTGAATTCCTGGAATTTTCTACCATGACAAATTCCTTTTATATTTTTCGTTTAAATAGCTCAAAGAGAATTTTAAAGTCCATTAAATAATTAGGAAAATTAATGAAATTTGATGAACTTAAGGAATAATTTTTGATTTTTAAATATCTAGAAAAATAAGTGAAAAAATCATAATGACTGCTACTCTTTAGGTACGGAAATTTTTTTTTTACAAATTTCCTATTGTTTTCTCAGAATTTTTTTTTTCATTTATCAATTTACTTAAATTTATCACAGACAATTAAGAAAATATTACAAGAATAAACTTTATAGATCAGTAAATGCAAAATGAAAGTAAATCTTCGTTTGAACATTCATAATAAAAAACATATTTTAAGTTATTTTTCAAAATTTCCCAATCACAATGCTCTTAGCTCTTAAACTGTCACTGAAATATGATGTTTTTATTATATTTGCTTCATAATGAAGAAAAAAATTTCAAAAATTGAAAATATAAATTTATTTTTCGAAGATTTTGTCTGTAAGCCATCATCTTCAAATAAAAATGATCAAGAAGCTTGAAAATACCCAGCAAGATCAATTCCAAGTACAATAATAATAAAGTACAATAAGCATTAATTAATTAATCTAAATAATTTACAATTTGCTCAATTCTTAAATTTGTTCCTAAACGATTTAATATTACGGGCAAAACAAAGAATAAATCAATTAAAATATTATTGTTGTACTGCTGCTGGCTGATTATACGGAAAATATGTTATTTGTGGATATTGACACTGCTGATACTGGTTGCCGCAAAAGGTATTGTGTCGCGAAAAATTAGGACCCATAAACATTTTACTTTCTATTGCAGGTCCTTCTTTGCCCATATAAACGAACGGAGGAGACATCGTATACATTTGGCTGGTGCCATGGGGAATATGAATAGGTGGACAAATGTTTGGTGGTGCAGGTGATTCCCCAGTTATGCTGACTGATTCAAGTTGATTGTATTGGCCGCTGTCAAAATAAATTTAAGTGTATCACAAACATTTCAAGAAAAATATTGCTTTACAGTCAATATTTAATTTTTAATTATATTAGTTTCGATATTTAAATAATATTTCAACATTAGAACGTTAAAAAATGTGCATGTCTCTACTGATTTGGGCTTAATGATAGTAGTATACACATGGTTAGTACTATTAATTTGATTTGCAATAACTCAAGTAGTGTATATATATCTAGTATATGAATAATATCTACTTCGGATTTAGTGTCCTTTCTAAACAAATTATATAATATAAATCACCTGATCAGAGAAATTCAATTATCTATTGGAGTCAAAAGTCACCAGTTAAACTTTGTAATGATCTATATAAAAAAATTAATAAAAACAATATTTGATTATTATTCAATATTTAATACAATATTAGTTAAATGTATGTGCATTAATTAACCTTTTTCACAGACTTTTTATTTGAATGTAGCATTTTATATGTAACATAATTTGAATAATTAGTCGATAAATCAGAATTTCAAATGAGTTTTGATAAGCAGAAAAAAGCATAAATAAAAAAATTAAAAATTTAGGAACTATTTCATATAAAAGTTGAGAAAAGGAAATGTTAACTTTATTATCACATAACAGTAAAAATACAACTGAAAAGCGCAAAAGTACCCATTAAAAACATAAGTTTTAAAAAATAAATTCATGTCAATATACCTTATATCCAAAGCATAAACACATTATTGCAAATTTTCAAATTGATTTTATTTTATATGAAATTTTAATTTTAAAATAAAATGTTTTATATCCTTCTATCATATGAGAAATATCTATTTCTTTAAAATTTAACTTATGAAAATCTGAAATGTTTGCGGTATGCAATAAGTAATATTCGTTCTAATGTTGAAGAGAACTCTAGTCTTCAAATTGAAAATATAACTGAAGGTATTATCATGTAAACATTTTGTACAGAAATAAGTTGAACTACAAAGAAATATTTAAGTTTTTATCATATTTTTACTTACTTTTTATAACGCTGAGAATAATGGAGATTTGATTTATCATTTTTTTGATGATCGAATGCGTTTTCTTGATGACGATGGACTTGTTGATAATCATTGTTTTGTTGAAAATTTCCATATTGCAATGAAGTGTAACTATTGGCGTTACAACCATTTTGAATTTGTCCTATAAGGATATGAATTAATGTGTGAATATATAACATGCATTATTTTGAAAAAAAGAAATTTTAGAAAAAGAAAGAACTATTGTAGCAAATCTGGAGACCTAGTAATCTTAAAGAGTTAACTAAGCACTATGAAAAGCATTTAATTTAGAGCTTTCAATGTTTGAAGAAAATATAACATTAAACTTCTAATTACATTAAAGCTCCTCTAAAAATTCAACACTTAAGTACTTAATACTTTTTACAACAATATAGTTTTAAATTGAAAGAAAGAAACAAAAAAAAGTTTTCTGTGCACTTGGCTGATCATTACCTTGCATTTGACTTATATCGTTTGTGTTCTGATAATGCGGGACAAAACGGAAGTTGCATTGATTTTTTTGATAAACATTCACATTATAAAATGAGGAAGTAATATTTGTCTTAATATGGTGACTGTTATAAATTTGATTTACGTTCGTCTCGTTTTTATAGCCAACATTATTATGTTGTCGGGGTTTCATGGAGTGTTTGAATTCTTCTGCAAGCATACTTTTGTTTTGCTGCCACGTACTATTATTTCGCTGGCCGTTATTGATTTCCTTATGCTTGTTATTCCATTTTTGTCGACCTAGGCATAAATTAGATTGAAAAATAAGAATACTTTCATTAATGATTAAGAAAACATGCACAATACTGATTTTGCTTGTGAAATATAAAAATAAAGATTATGAATGCTATACATAATCAAGAGATTCAGACCTGTCAATGTATTCTTACTCGTTACAATCATTTCAGAAACTTTTGGATTTACTGGTTGAGATGCTTCTTCAAGCACGGCAACTAGTCCCTTGGCCTGTCGAGCATTCTGAGGGGTAAAAAAGGTATAAGCTGTTCCCATTTGGGAAGAACGACCTGTTCGACCAATTCTGTGAACGTAATCTTCCGACGAATTTGGATAATCATAATTAATCACATATTTGATGTCCTCCACATCTAAACCTAGAAATTATATATTTAATTGTACCAGTTTATATGCTTTTCATTATAATAAATAATAAATAAATAAATAATAATAATAATAATAATAATAACAACAATAATGAAAATGATGAAAAAAAATTATTAACAATACATATCATGACAAAAAAGCAAATAGAATGAATGAAACAAATGATTGTATGTTATTAATATTAAAAGCAAATATTCATGAAAAAAGAATCGTTATTTTTTTTACAAGTATAGTGACCCGCACTATTTCTTCTACTTTGTCTTAAAGAAAGAAAATCAGTTTAATGAAACTTCTACAAAGTGTCTGAAAAATGAAGAATCGAACAGAAATTTAACTATTTAATAATAATCAATCATTTAACCTAAAACAAATAAATAACTCATAACGTCAAAATTAGATATGTAAAAAAAGTGATATGTTCTATTTTTATATTCTGACAAAAACGAGTTCAACACTTTAAAAACTATTGAAAAAAATCCGGGTTTCTAATAGCTGCACAAACATTCAGAGTTAATGAAAATTCATGAAATTTTAGAAACGCCAATTAATCTGATAAGTAGCTTATAGTATGGACGTTTATATAAAACACTGATATTTTACTAATTTATATGGAATTACATCATATTGAAATAAATACTGTCATACCTCGAGCAGCAACATCAGTGGCAACCAAAACAGCGCATTTTCCACTACGAAACTCACTAAGAACAAAATCTCTTTCTTGTTGTGATTTGTCTCCATGCATACAAATTGCAGGAAAACCTTCTCGTTTAACAACTCTTGCCACATCATCAACCTTCTTTTTTGTTTCAACAAATATTAATATTTTACTGTTCCTTTCAATGCCTATATTTCGTAACAAACTTACTAATTTGCCCTCCTTCTCTGCATCCTATAAATTAAGTAGTGTGAAATTAAAAATGTTACAACTTTAATTTATTACAAAATACTTAAGAATAGAATAAATTGCAGTATTATTATAAATGAACTTTAATTCAATTAGAAGCAATCAATAAATTTCTGGAAAGATATACAGAAGATAATTCATAATATAAATTATTTATATATAAAACAAGAATATATTTTATATTTTACACAGTTATAGAAACAAAAGCTTAAGAAGCTTCTTTTCAACTGTGAGTTCCAAATGAAACCAAATGAAATAATTTATCTCACTAATTCTACTAATTCTCTTTTAGCATTATTTAATTTTATTAATTGATATGTGCTAAAATGGACACAACTGACATCTTAATTTTGTTTGGTACTGGGAAAGTTTGAAAACAGAAATACAAAAGTAACAATTTACATCAATGAACATTCGAGCTTTACTTTGTATTAAAAATATTGATTTTTCAAATAAGCCACCTATTATTTTTTCAGATATGGATATTCTCAGATTGATCTTAATAGTAATGAAAAAAAATATTTTTCTCATTTACCTGCATTACTTCAACATGCTGACGAATATTGTGATTAGCAGCTAAGGACAAAGATCCAATATTAATCTGAATGTAGTCATGAAGAAAATCCTCTGCCAATGCTTGCACTTCTTTTGGCCAGGTTGCAGACCACATTAAAACTTGTCGATCAGGCTGAAATATAAATATAATGCAAAAACAAAATGAAGAATAATTAAGAACTACACCAGTTACTAAAATTATTATTTTTTACTTTCAGTCCTCAATTTCAAGTGAAAAAAAATGTTTCACTTTTTATCAATTCCAGAGGTCTTTTTCATAATCATGTCATTGATGTATCTGCATACATAAATATTAATGTATTGAAAAAATATTTCTTCATTTAATTCATAGGTAACTGTAAAAGCATAAAAGAATTAGTGAAAATAATAGCTATGAAATAAACTTACTCGTATTTGCTCTATTATCTTTCGAATCTGTGGTTCAAAGCCCATGTCTAACATACGATCAGCTTCATCTAAAACAAGATAGGTGCATCTGCGCAAGTTTGTAGTACCTTTATCTAGGAAGTCAATCAAACGTCCAGGAGTTGCAATAACAATTTCTACTCCTCGTTCCAAATCACGCGCCTAAAAAAAACGTTTAAAGAGATTTGTTAAAAATATTATATCTTGTAAATTAATTTACAGATCTTTACACAAATAACTTGTCAGATTAATATTCCCTTTGACTTTAATTTTTATTTTCAAATGCAAGGAAATCATTTCTACTTCATGAAATTCTTAATTTTACAAACTATAAAAAAATCTTAATATTTATAAATTATGATACTATAAATTATTAATGTATTGTGCAATTACAACATTGAATCATTGTTTATTTAGATTTGCAGATATAAAACATCTAACTTTTTGATAAAGACAGAGATGCTTGAAAATTTACTATTCTACATAATTTCATACATAGAAATTTTTATGCAAAAGACAGATGTAGGTACCTTTTTTCTAGTTCAAAAAATTGTTTTCATTAAATCAGATTCTATATATTTTTATGACCCTTTTTAAGCTAACAAATAAGACTTAATCTGGTTTTATAAGTAAAAACTTTTTTGCTTAATTTTTTACATTCATATCAGATATAATAATGAATGTAAATATATTTATATACAATGAAATATAAAAAAACTGTTGGTCTACAGATTGATTATAATAAAAAATAAATTTTACACATTTTTTTTAAAAAGATATTAACTAAAAAGCTTAAATATAATTATAAAAATATCATATATTATAAATGTGTGAAGGTGACTGACTCTAATAACATAAAAAGTTACAAAGCTAATTGACTTCTTTCTTAATATAGCACCCAAGCTTAGAATGCCATAAATATTATGACATTATAGTGATATTATGAGTGCTAAATATCAAAAATGAAAAACTGAAAACTTACTTGGGGTCCTTTTGGTGCACCACCAAAAATGCAAGTATTTCGGATAGAAGATGAAGTCCCAAAGTCACGGGCTACAGATTGTATCTGTTGAGCTAGTTCTCTAGTTGGAGCTAGGACAAGTGCTATGGGTCCTTCTCCCCTAGCTAAAGGTTTTTGATGGCTGATATGAACAGTAGCAGGTAAAGCATACTGAAATAAATTTTTTTAAAAGAATTATTATCATATGCTTTAATTATTTTTAACACTGCAATAATGTATTCATAAATCAATAAAAAAGATTAAAATACAAGTTTAAAGAAAAAGGAAAGCATCTTATAAGATGAATATATCAAGAGTGATTAAAAATTATTTGGCAGAACTTTAATTTTATTGAAGAATTCAAACTAAAGATCAAATGAAAAATAATTATAAAGCATTAAATTGGAATCTATAATTGACAATGTTTCAGTTAAAATATAACAAAATTCACTTCATATGAAAGTATTAGACTTGGTATATTATAAATCAAATATGACAAAATGAATAGCAGAACACTGTCCTTTGTTTTGCTTCATGTTAACAAAAAGAAACATTTAAAGAATACTATACAATCTTCAAATTAAAATTTAATCTGCAAATAGTATATGTAAATTATATTGATGACAGATTTTTTTTCATATTTAGATATGAACTTCAAAATACACTTTTGTATTTTAAAGAACAAATTTGAAGTTCTTAACAAATTGCAAATTGTTGCAGAAAAAAATTTTAAATTGGTTATATATATTTTAATAAAGGGAATTAACTTTATGATCTCAATGAAACTTAAATTCTTACAGCTAATGTTTTGCCTGATCCTGTCTGAGCAATTCCAACCATATCTCGCCCACTGAGAGCAATGGGCCACCCCTGAGCTTGAATTGCTGTTGGTTCTGAAAATCTAATAAAGATTAATTTTTCATTAAATCATATATTTAAATAAAAATAATTTAATTTTTGACAATGTAAGAAATATTAATTATAATTCTGCACTAAAATTATAAATATTTATAACATTTTTAAACCTACCCTTGTTTTTTCATGATTGCCATTACATCTGGGGGAAAATTACTTTCCTCAAAGGTTTGATTGGGATTTGGTACATTATTTCCATTGACTGTTATTTCCATCATTTCTCTATATTCATTCACTTCATCATCAGTGCGATTTAAGACTTTTGGATGTGGAATGTAGAAATTCTTGGTAAATGGCTAAAATTAACAATTTCTATAAATATCTGTTTCACAGTAATTTTGTATTTAAATAAAATATTTAGTATTCTCACCAAAAGTGTTGGAATTTCATTAATATTTTCTTCATTAGTTCCAGATTGTTTTTTATTGCTTTTTATATAAAATTTGGACTTGATTTTTGCATTTTCAGTATATTTTTGATTTTTATTATAGTTCCTTGTTTTGCCATACTCAGGAAGAAACTTATTATTCATATTAATTTCACTGAAGTTCTTGGTATTATTTAAGTACACAGATCTATGTCCATTTTGGAATTCTCTTGGTCCTCTGAAATTACCATATGGACTGTCAAAGAACATTTAAGATTTGTTAGAATTTTAAAATGTTCTAAATGCCTAGTATTTAAAATAAAATATTTTGTAATTTTTAATTCATTATATTAACTTTAATTAAGGTTATCAAAGTCAATCAAAATCTCGAAATTTGAATGAATAATAATTTCTGAAGTTCAAAAAAAGGAAGTTAAAAGAATACACAATAAAAATTTAAAGTTATTTCACATTAAATTTTGATTTTTTATGATTTAAGATATTTATGATGCTTTATATTTTGAAGGCATTTAAGAAATAAGATCATTTTACTTGAATTAAAATCAAATATTAAATGGAGTTTAATAACTGCAAAACGATAATAGCATAAAAATTTTTTTAAAAATACGGATGATATCTGGAATAGCGAATATGGTTGGGCCTCGACTACGTGAAAATAAAAATTAAGGCTCGACAATGAACAAATCAATAACTGAAATTTTAATGTCTATGCATTAATAAAAATCTAGGAACTTTGAATTAAATTTGAATTTGTTTTAAAATCAGTTATTTAATTTGTATCGCTTTTGATCGCATGAAACACTAAAATAGGAAATTTTTTTATACGTGTAAATTGTTGATCAGACTAAATTGTTTTTAATTAATGCTCTGATCTAAAATCAGAAACCTTATATTTTAATATTCGTTTAAAACATGTCTGAACATAATACTGATGTAGAAGAGAATAATAATTATTATAAAACTAACCTCGCAGAATTAAAGCCACCTCCGGAATACATTTTAATCATGCAATTATTTTCAATTAGAAGAAATAAACCCTGAAAATAAATAATTATTAAATTCCTGTTAAAATCTCATTTACTTATAGAAAATTGCATCCAATCAACAAGGCAGAATTTATAAATAATACTTAAAATTGAGATGACTAATAACGATGGATTACCTTCTATTCCTATTACTGTAAAAAATAATAGATTCAAGACAATGGCCGGAAGTGATCGTGGTGAAATGTTATTTCATTCTTAAGATTAATGAATTGTCAGAGTTTCTTATTTTTTCCTTAAAAATATAAGCACGCGAATTCATAGATATTAGAATTAAAAATTAGGCATTTGCATAACATGCTTTTATTTACTTACATATTTGGAGGTTTTTATAATATAAAGTAAAATCGACGACCTCTAATATTTCTTCTACATTTAGTATGACGTACTTCCGCTAAATTGAATTTCCTCTGTGCTGGTAAAGTTTAGGAAGCATGGCCAATGTGCTACTATTTCATTTAATTTTCAAATTTCTTGTTAACCAGGAAATTTTTGAAATAGTTTGTTTCGATCAATTGTTAATGAAATGATTATATCTAAGAAAGTTATGTAACGGAATGGCGCTGCGGAGTAAGGTATTCACATTTTAAATTTAACGTTATCAATGGTTTTAACAATTTGATTTTATTTCATGATATTTGAATATACAATGATATAATTTAGTTTCTTGGAAAATTTTTTCATTTCCTTTATATTTGCACTGAATAAAAATTTTAACTTGAGATTTCTTAACTTATAGGAAGTACATGATAATTTATATAAGTAGATGATAACCACGTGTTTGAATATAGTCAGTCAATTAATTTTTAAATTTCATTAAAAATTTTAAATTCTTAAAATTGAAATTGTTATTATTGTATTTTTATAATTATTAAAAATTTCTTTTCGTTGCGTAATGGGCGTAAGTTTTTGGCCTATAATGTATGATATTTAGAGATTAAGATTTGTATAGAATTCCTCATGGAAGTTTATTTTCTTAAAAATTAATCAATTATTTTACTTAATCATTATATCGGTAAAGTTTTTTGCTAATTAAAGTGCTAAATTAATTTAAATCTAAACAAATTATGTAAAATAAGATTTTCATCTCATACAGAATATTATTTTTTGAAAGTTTGAATCAATAATTAGGTACTCCTAAACTACAGATTTTTTTTTAATTTTTTCCATTTTATACTTATAAGATTTAGTTTAAAATTAAATTAATTTCAGATTTAACTAAGATACAATTACGATGCAATAGAACTAATAACTTAAATTTTATAAAATTAAGTAATATTTAATTTTTACATTTTCATACATTTTATGAAGTGGATACACTTGCTATTTTTTTTAATAAAAAATTATGAATAATTCTCATTTCATGAATTTTTGTAAATTTTAAAATTACCTTGGTTTTTATTAATACTTTAAAGGCTGTTAAAGTGGAATTGTAATTGTTTTATTTCACAATAGATTGCTTTCTAATCCCAATCATCATTATCTTTTCCCTTTGAGTTTTCATTTTGATTTTTCAAAGTTATTGAGAATTTAATAAAACAATATGTTTCTAGCAATGTGTGTAAAATTAAATTTTAACAATTTTAATTTTTTTATGGAATATAAATTTTGATATGATATAAAATTTTATAATCAATTTGAACTTGATATTACTGTTTTAAAGTGAAATTAGAATTAAAACCATAAAATAGAAAAATTATACAGATCAATAAATTATTTTTCTTAGATACAGGGCTATTTTAACTTTTTAGATCCATATAAAGCAAAATAACACTATAGTGATTGTATAATTATCAATTTATACAATTTGTTTAGCATGTTTAAGATATTTTATAATATATAATGTTTCACACAAGTATTTAAAAAAGAAATTTTTATTATTAAAGAATACCTTATTTTATGTATTTCAACATAATTAGGATTCCCATTTATATTTGTTTTGTATGTGTATTTATGTGTATATATATACATTTATGTATATAGATATTGAAAAAATCAAATATAGTTATAACAAATATGAATCATGATTTTTACAAATGGATCTTTTCACTCACTATAACATTAATTATTTTATATACTAAAATATTAGAACTTTATAATATATTTTTGTGATTTTGAGCTTCTGAAATGCATGTACATTTCTTACATTAACTTCAGGTACACAATAAAGAAATATTTTATTTTTTGTTTTAATATTAATGTTTTTTAAATTGGAATATTTCTTCAATTTAAACATTTAAAAAGTTATTTTTCTGTTTTAATATATGTAACCCATTTATATCCAACCAACAAAAAGCCTCTGGTGCAAGGGATCATTATATATCTAAACTTATAAAATAAAAATGAATTCCTCTGCACAAATATAAATAAAAATATATTGATAATAATTTCCTGCTCAAAGGACTATCAAAGAATGTGATGCTGCAGAAAAATTAAGATTATATAATTTTAGTTAATAAGCATAGCCTTCACCATATTTTTGTCTTATATTGCTATTTAATAAAATATACAAAAGGCAACTTTTTCTTTTTACATTTTCTGATGAGAACTTAATCCAAAGTTTTGATTTATCACATTTCTTTTTAGATGTTGTATGGTGCTGTAGAATGTTGTTTTAAAGGACTTCATGAAGTTGGTACACCATCATTGATCTGGTTAGTGATTCACTTTTCCCTTTGGTGCAATATATGCTGCTTTTTTCATGTAGTGAATAAATATAAAAGTCAGTTCTTTTTATTTTACTTTAATGTCAAAATTTATTTGTATTGGAATATATTTAGAATATATTTAGTCATATTTTTATAATTTTATATATTTGTATTATTATATATATTTAGTTATCTATTTTTATATATTATTTATATTTAGTTTACATTTTTAAATTTATAGATGTCTACAGAACGTTTTTTTATTTTAAAAAAAAATCATAATAATGTTTGCAATTTAATATTCAGTAGTTACAAATTTTAATTAATTCAATTATTATGAGACCATAATATTTCAATAAAATTAAAATTGTTTCCAAACATCTTTAATTTAGATTGCATATTCTGTCATTCTCTAATCAGACTCTTACAGATCAGGTCTTCATTCATTACATCTGAATCACCCTATTATTTCATTAAGTACAGTATTTCAATATAATGATATGTTTTAACATTGCAGTTCTTTCTAATTTGTGAAATTATTGTTAAAGTGGAACTCCTTTTTTGTAATTTTCACATTTGTTTTTAATTTTACAATATATAAAGAGAAGAACAATTCATTTTTTTTATCAAAATTTGTTAATGAATATATTAATAAATTTAGAATTAAAATATAGCGTCTTGTGTGCATAAGAAAAAGGTTGATTCTACTTTAATATTGTATTTTTTAGATTATTTTCTTATTAATTGTTTTTAGTCATGAATTTTAGTATTTTGGTCTTTAATTAATTTTTAATGAAACTGAAAATTGTGATATAAAAGTTATGTTTATCATAATAATTATACATCATTTTAAAAGAAATACTACCATGAATTGAAAATAAATGAAGGTATAATAAGAATACATTTATAATTATTTTTTGACATGTTTATACGTTGAGAAACAATTTCTTCAGAGCATTACAATAAATTCTTAAAAAAATTGAATGTGAATTATTAATTTTGCAGCATATCATGATTTTCATCAAAACATCGTTGCTAAGTTAAATTTCCAACCATGAAATGTTCAGTAATTTTAAATTATTCTTTATAATAAATTTTTAAGTGCCTACTTTTATTAGCTAATTATTTATGGAGATATCAAGAATATTTCTTATAAATTTATTTAACTTTTATAATTGAAAATAATTATCTTTTAAATTTTGCAATACATTTAACGATTGTAAAGCTATAAATGTTAAAATGTTTTAGATTTTAGGTTTTTCTTTAAATACCTTTTAAGAAAAAAGAAGAAACATTTATTCCCAGGGCTGGATAATGATTTTTTTTAGAAATATTTACTTTTTAGTAAAAATTAATATGCAAAACTAAAAAAATATTGTCCTAGATTGACAAGACAGAATAAATATCTTGTTTTATTTATATTAAAGTATATAGTAAAAAATAATCTTTATTTGGCATTGGAATTTTTAAACAGTACTGCAAGCTCATATTTAAATTAATATAAATTCCAGTTAACACTTGCGCATAAAGTTGAAAATCTTATTCATTTTATGATTTTCTTAACAACTTCGACGAAATTATAATTAATAATTATGGCTTTTAGATCCTTTTCTTAATCATGATGTCATAAACTCCAAATCAGTATGATGAAAACCTGGATTCATATTGTTATTTAATGTACATTTAATGCATTGATGTTTAATTTCTAGTAAATAATGAATGCGGAAAAACGTAATTTTTTTTTTTTATACATTTTTTTTTCAAGGGTTTCGCTAAGAATTTTGATTTACAGAATTAGATAGCAATTTTATACAATTTTCTTTTTTGCTTGGTTACAGATATGTGTACAAAAATTATTTTTGATTTATATTGAGAATATGTGGCCGTACGAGTCAATTATATAAATGTGTTCACGATTTTTTCGAATTTTTTTGTTTATTAATAAAGTTTATTTTTTCTGTATTTTTTCAGGACCCTTAAAGATGTAAAATATATTTGGAGATATACAAATTTTCATATCAGAGTCGAGAAGCAAAATATATTTTTAACCAAAAATGATTTTCGAAAAACTAGAAATATGGTTGCTTTTAGTTCCTTAAATAAATATGGTACTACATCAATTATTTTCAAACATCAGAATGTTGAAGGTCAGATTTGCAATAATAATGGGTAATTATTTAATTGAATTTATAAATCATTACATTAATAGTACCACACGGAGTCAGCCTCATTTTTATTTTATAAAACTGTTGGCGTTACACCGGTGGTAGAATAATTCGTTTAAGAGAGTAGATGTTAAATGATAGTAATTAGCGTCTTGGTATAATAAAACGGACAAATAAAACAGAAACTTTAATACTTTTATATGAAGACTTTATCTTTTTTTTAAAAAAAGAAAGAAAAAAAAACCTTAAAAAATTGCCCCAAAACCATGAGTTTGTAATTTAATTTTCTTTTTCATAGAATATGTAATCGAAATAGTACTATTTTGTACCAACTTACATTTCATAATTTTACCATCGCTATTTTATTAATTTTACATTTTTTTTTGCATTTTTAAGCTAAATCTTATTCTTCTAATTAGATTTTACAATAATTGATGTCTAAAATAAAATTTTAAAATAATTGCTAATGAGTATGATATTACCTAATTGTTAACAATTTTGATTTTATAATGATTCAGCTAAACCTTAATTAATATCTAAATAATAATGAAATTAATAACATTTTTGTTACATGTTACAGATCTAGTGAGCAAATTGAAGATTTTTGTCAGAAGAATGATATAATTGTTAGTGGAAAGAATTGTCCTAAGCCTTTTCTTTCTGTTGAAGAAGCAGGATTTCCTGATTTTGTCAATCAAATTCTTAAGTAAGAGTTGTTTAATATTTAATAAATTAATTTTTTAAAACTTTTCAATTATCTACCAAGTTATATGTTATACAAATAGAAATAACAAGCAAGATGTGCTATATTTTTAAAACATTTTTGGATAATACTACAGTTTTACCTGAAGGTTACGGGAAAATAAATACACTTGGTGATTAACGAAATTGGGGAAATTCAAGCATTTACGTTAACCAGAGATAACGTTGATGACAGAAAATCTGTGCCAACTTTAACTAAAAAACTAGCCCGGACTTTTATTTGGAGATAAGGACTATATAAAGAAAGAGCCGAATCAACAGATTAATATTAATGCTTCTGTATTCTGTGAAGAGTTAAAAGGTTCTTTTTCCGAGGAAATAGAACAAGGAAGGACATTGAAATTTGATGAAAAAGTTCAAGTCCAAAATATTCCACTTGAGGAATTTTTTCACTTATGCGAAGCACGTATTAACAATATTATGTTGTAAGGTGAAACAGTTCGTAATTGTCTTCTTTTCAACAGTAGAACCGTTGAAGCGGCCGGTTGATCAATCTAGAATTCAAAATAATAAATGTAATTTTAACAATATGGACATTATAAGAAAATTTAAATTTTTTTCTTTATGAACTTCTGAATCAGGGCAGCTTTTAGTAACTTGACCAACTTTACTTAACCTTTTTTTATTTTTTTTACGAGAGGAGAAAAAATGGATCTTACCCATCTCTGCAGCCCGCACTGCAGAGTATGTGGGGGTCGACAGCGGTCTATTGTTGATCGCTGCCCCTACCCACTAAAACAACTCCTTCCGCCCTTGGCGACCTTTGTTGAGACCCGTCCGGGGACTGGTGTTACAATTTCATCCGTCCGGGTCTCTTCGCTCCGAATCACGCTTTCGGCGGCGGGTCACTCTTTGTTATGTATCGTATCGTCTCCGCATCGCGTTCCGTAGTATTCCGATTTCGAGGGTTTTTTTTTCCCCTCCGCAGTTCACGTGTTATCGTAACCTAGTATCGTGTCCTATTCGGTAGCTGCCTTGTTCTTCGTTCCCGTCTTTCCCGCGCTTCCGCTGCACGCTCGTCTCGTTCCTTCTGCGCCATCACCTCGCAGAAAGCCTCGAAGGCGGTCCAATTTTCCCGCGACTCCAATATTCGCTCTATCGCAGTCCGTAGTCGCAGATCTTCCCCGATACGCTCCCTCAAACGACTCCTCTGCCGCTCCCATCGCTGGCACCCCCCAAGTGTGTAGTCCGCGTCGTCTCTCGCGGCCCCGCAGTAGCAGCAGCTGCTGGAGACTGCTCTCCCAATCTTCGCCAGGAATGCCGGGAACACTCCGTGTCCCGACATCACCTGCGTCGTCCGGAAAGAGGGGGCCCCCCATTTCCGGGCTCGCCACTTCTCCATGTGTGG
>JAOWBB010006795.1:0-17820 GCA_028565995.1 Ricinus marginatus
AAATGTTTTTAAATGGTTTCCCCCCCCCCCCCCCCCCCCCGTCGAAGCGTCGGGACTTTTCCATTTTCGCCAAACCTCTCGACTCCATCTTTCAAGTAACAGAAACAAAAGGCCCATTAATTTAGTTCCATTTTCCCGATAAAATAATTTTTCCGTCTCCTTTTTTACCGCCCCCGTTTCCCACCACCACCACCCCCGGCAATCCAAAAATTTACTCTCCGCCCTTAGAAATTTTGATGTTTTATTAAAAATTCCTGCGATGTTCCGTGGCCCAGAAGAAGTTTCCTTTTTCCCCCGCTCAGATAAAGAATTGACCTCTCCGGATGCGTTTTCCGATCGACAAATCGCGTCGAATGAAATCAATCCGCGGTTCTTCCATCCGGAATTTCCCTTTCTGGAAATCGAGCGGAAGGAAACGGGCACAGCACGGAAAAATCCTCGCTCCGGCCGGGCCGGAAGTCTCCCCGAAGACGCGCCGGAAATCGATTTCCATCGGGTTGCCGAACTTGCGCTCGCCCCGGGTTGCCTTTCCGCCCGGGAGCCGACGCCCGCGGAATTTGCGCCGTTTAAGCCCCGCTGTCGTCGGACGCGTCGAAAAACCCTGTCTCTAAATGCGTGCGCCGTTAGGGTCGGCGAGAGCGGTTCGTGACGGTTTCCAACAAGGGGAGGAACACACAATGGGGATGAAATTATCGATCGATGAACTGTCGCAAACTGCCCGGCTTGTGCATTCGCCGTGCTACCCTTCCGAAGGCGGCGGCATTTTGCACGTGCGAGACCGGAAAGTTGGGCGACTCGTGCCGAAAAGCAAACCGAATCCAACGCGTCGTCTGCTCGCGGAAATTCCACCGGATCGGTTAAGTTTCCGTTCCACGCGCGTGCTTCCGGTTTCCTTCTGCCGCGCCCGCATGCTTGTTCGCCGAGGCAGAAGGATGGAAGAAAAAAAGGAAGTGGCTCTCGCATTTCCGGCTGCGTTTGGATCTCGCGGGAAGATTCTCGAAAGCCGCCTCGAATTTTCGGAGCTTTCACTTTCGCGGGATCCATCAGCGACCGCGGACGCTTTTCCTTTGGGAAATTACCGAAAACGAAGTCGATCCGGGCGGCGGCACCGCATCGGGCGTTCGCCCCCACGCAGGAAACCTTCCGATTCGTCAGCCGGCGAATCCTTTTCTCCAGTCCCGCTGGCTCCGATCCGGAAACGTTCGCGAACGCAGTTAACGCGTCCAAACTTCATTTAAACGCGCAAAGCGAATGGCGAATGTTCCTTTTCACGAATCGAAATCGATTTTAATAAATGGGAAACGCAAACCTTGCTCCGCTGGTCGCGTCAGACGCGGCGGGAAGATTTTCACGCAATTGGATTAATGCAAAACCGCGGGACCGGCGCGGAGCTCCGCAGCCCGACAGCGGAAACGGCAAACGACTCAATTCAAATTTCCGGGATAAAAAATTTCGCAAATATTTCGAAAAAGGCGACCGAAAGAGGAAGAAGAGCGGCGATTTCGGAAATGAAGATCGTCGAATCGTTAATGCAAATTTACCTGCGGGCAAATGACAAAACCCATCGGGGCGTCGGAAACGTCGAAAACTTCAAAAAATCGACGGGAAAACCACCGGCAAACGGGTCGCTTGAACGTTTAACGTTTTACCGGACTTGTCCGATGAGCTTTATGACTGGCGGATACCTGTGAGAGAACCGAAATTTTGCAGCGACCGTCTTTAGGTGCGCGGTTGAACCGCTGTCGGGTCCCTCACTGCCGGTTTCCGCCGGTGTTTTTGCCGTTTTCCACGGTTTCGACCACGTTTCCCGCCATTCTGCGCTGCGCCTCAACGCGAATCACGCAAAGCCCAACCGTCGGGCGCGAAGCGCGTTTGCCGAAAGGAGGAAGGGGTAAAGAAGCGAATTTTCCCGATACGGCGACGGTGGTGCCAACGTGCGATGGAAAAGGCGACGCTCACCCCGAACTCCAGCGGCCGATTTCTTCCTCCCCGGCCCCCGAAAACGGTAGAAACCGTCGGAAAAGGAGCGAAAACCTCCCTTTCAACGTTTAAGCGACAATTTTGTAAAGGTGAGCCCGGGCCGTCGGGGGTTGGGGCAACAAAAATGAGATTCGAAGCCGTTCCGGAGAGAATGGGGAAAAAGGAAATTTCCCGTTCGGAGACGGAGCCCGGGGTTTGACGGAGAAAGGTCAGCGGGAAGGGAGGACAGCGGCGGGGGTGCCGAAAGAGAGGAAAATCGCGAAAGGTTCGAGATCGACGTGCCCGGGGATCCGAAATGGGGCCGCCGAAGACAATGCCCCCGCCGAAGGATCCGCAGGTTCGCGAAGGTTCGCACCGGCAGCAAAATCAATCAAAGCCGGGACGACAGCTTTTGCCCTTTTCAACCCCCCCCCCCAAAGGAACTTCACGTTCCGTGGCTTTGCACAATCGCAAGTTAACAAACTGCATTCGAACCGCAGGAAATTTCATTCTTTCGAACAAGAAGGCACGAAACGAATTTGAATAACGTTTGAGAAAATGTTTTCGTGAAAAGGGAAAAAATCTAAAATTACCATACATAAAATATTTATGTTAACGTTATTTTCATTTTTATTTTTCACGTAACTCTGCTTAGCAATAAAATAATTTGATACGTTTATAATGCAATCGAATTTCTTTTAAAAATTTATGCGACATTTTATAAGTGTGGAAGAATAAAAGGTTGCACGTTATTTTTTTCTGTTTGTTGTTGTACGTGTATATCGACTCCAAGCTTGGGAAGGTGGTCAACATCGAGATTCAGTTCAACATCCGATTTAAATAACGAGGGAAATGAAGAGTTTCAAGTGATGTTAATTCTGTGGATCTGAGGTTCGTCACGGGTTTGGCAACTGCCGGGAAACCCGGTTGAGGGTGAAGTCGAACGGATAAAGTCGGGAGAGGAGGGTAAATTGCAACCTGCAGGGAGACAAATTATTTACGTAGGCAAAGCGAAAATAATTTCCACCCCCCTAACGGCCAACTCGAACTTTTCGAAAAGAGCGCGTCAGATCCAGGGGGCTCCGTTCGCAACGCCGCTCCGGCTTTGCTTCTCAGATCTGAGGCCCTTGACGAGGATCACGGATCGGGGGATGAAGCTTCCGGAACCTCAGCAAGCTTTCTTTCCCCGACTTTCGGTTCAGGAGAAGCCTCCATCCCCGGGGCAAGAGAAAATTTCTTCGGGCTTGCTGGGGGGGGGGGGAGAAGGGGGAGGATCGACGGAAGAAATCTTACCCCGGAGCCGGCAGAAAGAATTTTCGGTTTGAGAGACAGAGAGAGAGAGCGAGAAAGCTCAGGTTTAAACTCGTGCGCAAGAAACGCGGAAGATCCTGATGGGACGGGGTTTGCTTCAGACGGGTGGAAAAGCCAGCGGGAAAACTCGGGGGGAAAAAAAACCTGCGCCACCCGTTATTTCGCTGCAGCAAAAAGAAAAAAAAAAAATCCGCGAGACGGAAGTTCATTTGCTTTTGATTGCCGGAAAACGATTTTCTCGTGGATTCCTGCCCGCGGGGAGGAAGAAAAAAAAAAGACTCTGGACTCCTTCGTTTTCCACGGCAGAGAAGCCGGATAGGGGAAAGAGGACGCGAGGCTTTATCCGACGCCGCAGCGTGCTCGTGCAAACAGAGCGGAGCGACAGGAGCTGCAGTCAATTCTCGATCAAATCGCATTTCCATAATTTTCGCTGCAGCTTGCATCGCCTCAAGTCGTTCCTTTAGCGCGCGCGATCCCTTTGCCGGGCGAACGCGTAAGCGAACAGGGATCGCGTACGCTGAAAATGACGAGGAGCAATTAAAATTTCATCTTTTTTCATTAATTTCCTTTTTTTTTTTTTTTGCCTTTCGGAAAAGTGGCCGCACAGAAATTTAATAAAAAAGGTTCACTTTCCATGAGGAAAAATAAATTCGAATCCTTTTGGAAAAGCGAGTGCGACGGCACTGTCGGCTCCTTCCCGACGCGGCGCAGTTGATTTTTTATTTCCTTTTGAGGATTTTCCCGCCGGCGGAAATGCGTTCACGTTTAATTTCCGGAAGTACGCAACTAAATGCCGAAGGATCCTTCGTCAACAACCGCCGATATTTGCGAAAGGTAAGTCTCATTATTATTCATGGCGTCGTTCCTCATTGGGCCCTAATGCTATTTAGGCAACGTGCTGCAGATTCGATCGCATCCGGAATCGTCGATGAGCATTTCTTAAGCGAGTCACCCTCCGCGGACCTCGGCGCTTCTTGCCGGTTCCGGACGGAAACGCAGGAATCCCGAACGAGGAGGCGTCACTTCAGGATCCCGAAGCTGCGAGCTCGAGAGAGGACCTCGGCCGGGTTTCGAGACTTCCGCTGCGGAAAAGCTTCAGGGCGCTCGTTGCGGAATCCGCGACGAGGTGAGGGCCTCGCTGGAGCGGAAGTCCAACAGATTTTTGGTTGATTTTAACCGACTTCCTTCGCGATCTGACGTTTCCCGTACGCCGGCAAGCCTCCACACGCGTAATTTTTGGTTCCGGTTTGACCGGCCGCTGCCGAACGCTGCGGGAAGCGCGAGAATCGTGAACGAGTTATGTGGATCGGGAGACACCGAAACCGTTCGAACGGAAAAATTTTGCTGTGTGGAAAACCGAGCCCTCGTAAGGTTCGATAAGAGGAAATGCATTTATGTGTTGGGGATGCTGCTTCCGCAGCATCTCCTCGCGAGACCGTCATCAATTCACCCCGTCTGACAGTTCCGTCTCGAACAAAGTATTATTTTCTTTATTTCCCCATCAGCGGGATTGAGTGGAAAACTTGGAATGGCTGACGATAAGCTTCGACACAATCGGCAACCGCTGGAAATCGTCGCAATTGCAAACGCGGTCGCGCATTTCTCCTTGTGCACTTTGCTTTTCAAAGAAAGAAAGCGTGCAGGATCGGGTCGAAGCGATTGGGGAGCACACAAGAGGTAAGCGATGCGAGAGAGCCCCAATTCCTCTGTCGAAATTACCAATCGATTTCGCTGCCGCTTAAAAAAGAAATAAAAAAAGGGAAATCCTAATGGATTGCCGTAATGGCGGATTCGGTTCCCTTTCCATGTAAAAGCAGGTTTTTCCTTCGGAAAAACTTTTCATCTCGCATCGTGGCTTAAGCACTCTCGGAAAAGATTCGGGAAAATATTAAGGTTATTAAACGCCGGCGAGGAAGGAGAGGAGAGATCCGCGGGAAGGCCTCCGCTGGAGAGCGTCAGGAAAATTTTAACAAGAATAAGAAAGTGCTTTTAGCTGGAAAACCGCAAAGTCTGGAAAGTTTTACGAAAAAGGGATATGAAACGAGATAGGTGCTGGAGGAGTGGAAATTTCGGCCCGAGCCGCAGCGGGCTAGGGGACCGCGCGCATCATCCCCCGGGGGAATTGGGGGTGATTTCCGGTGGAGGCAGGTTATCGACGCCGAACAACACGGAGGCGCAAGGGATGCGAAAGGCGAACTCCTCCACGTGGAAAACCTCGCAGCGCGTGCACGAAGAATGACCAAAGGGACGTTCGTCGCCGTTGCGTGGAAGACGGTCGCCCGGTTCGCCCGCCCGTTCATTTCAACCGATTCGGGTTTCCGGCAGTTCCTCCGGACCGAACTGCAAGAGGCTCGGCCCTCCCCGCTGGAAAGCCGCTGGGACGCATCCCGTCGGCGCGAACTTTCCGTCGCGGGAACTTTTAAAATAAAGCCCGCAGTTTCGGAGGACCCTCCGGATCGCGTACGTTTCGCGGAGCGGGTAACCCGTTTCGGAAAGCGCTTTTCCGGTTGCGCTGGAAAAAACGAAGCAACGGCACGCCGTACCTTCCGCTGCTCGCCCCGTCCCCGACTCGCGTGCAGGCAACAAGACTGAGCCTCCCCGGCGGATCCTCGAGCTTCGCCATCCCCATCCCCTCTTTGAAAGGGCTCAGTCGAAAACGTTTCCGACAGCAGCAAAAATTTTCTCAGGCATTCAAAACTCTTCTCTTTCCGATATGAACGAGTTAATTTTTATTTCTCGCACGCTCAGGATTGCGTTTCCGCCGGAAAATCGCGGTGACTTCCCACCGATCCGGATAAGGCTTTTTCTTCCTCGATTCGCTTCCCTCGGAGGCCCCGCCACCCCCCCCCCTCCCCGACGAAGCGCTCCGGATAAAAGGCCCCGAAAATTTTTCCCCTTCCGCGGGTCCGCGGAAGGGTTTTTGTCTCCCTCTGCGGATTTCCCAACTTTCCGTAACTGAAAATGACGGCAAGTTCTCGGGGTAAAAAAAAAAAAAAAAAAAAAAAGGAAAAAATCGTTTCGAAGTTGAAAATTGAAGCATTTACAAAATGGCTGTTGAACGGTTTCAACTAATTTTCGCTTCTTTAACAACTTGTTGAATCGCTGGAGTTTCTGGAGAAGAGAAAAAAAAAAAATATTTCCAGAAAGGGAATCTTGCGGCATCCGCTGAAATCTCAAAGGGAACGTGAGAGGAGGTGGAAAATGGCTCACAACAGGTAGCTTCCGTTTCGTGCGTCTTCCGTCGTCTGAATTTTAAGGCCAATCAAAAGCGAATGCGGTTAATTTTGTAAATCCGAAGTCGGATAAATGGGTGGAAATTAATTGCGGAAACCGGAAGCAGCAGACGAGCATTTTCGGGGAGCCGACTTCCGGAGGCAGAAATTTAGGGGAAGAAAAAAGAAAAAAAAAAAAGGGAAATTTGGGAAATTTGTGCGCGGGGTGCGATCAATCAAATTGCATTTAGGAAAAATTCCGGAATAAGCGGAGAGCGTGAAATTCCCAGTTTGACACTGATGTTTTGCGGGAAAATGAAAAATCTTTCGTGCGAAAATTCAGATGGGACACGGATGAAAAACGGGGAGGAAAAAAAGCGCGTCTGACGGGATTTTTCCCCCATGGAGAAACCGCCGAAACGGAAATTTGAAATCTGGCGCCCCGGCCCCGGAAGCGCGGTGCCAACAGATTCGATTTCGCGTCTTTTCGCGATGGCCTCGACGGCGGGCGACGTCGCTTCCGCCGGAACGTTCTCGTCTTCCGGTCCGGTCCGGCGGAAGCAAACGAACTCGGTTCTGATCGCCTGACCCGTTGGTGACGGGAGGGATTCCGCAGCGGTGAATGCGGGGGAGTTTTCCCGGGGAAAGGATCGGAAAAGCTTTTCGCTTTGCGCCAATTTCGATCTCCGCGGGAAACCCATCCTCTCTCCCCCCCCCCCCCCAAAAAAAAAAAAATAAATTCTTCCGGTGGGGAATCCTCGCAAGATGTCGACAGACACTCGGGACATGAACGCAATTATCGGCAACAGCGGAAATGGACTTGTTCCCTGCGTGGAAGCAGATAACCTCTTCTCTTTCGAAAAATAACGAAGAATGAACGTCGGAAAAGTGGGAAAAATTCGAATCCAAAAACCGACAATTCACTGCGTTCGCCTGATACGCTACCCGGTCGTTTGCGCATTGTCGCAAGACGACAAAAACAACCGTGCAGTACAAAATCTTCGTGCGTGAACCGATGAGGGTTGATTTTGCCGTTTTATCCACCCCCCAAATATAAATTTATTTTTTCTCCCTGTCGATGGTACGCTTAAAACCGACCCCGAAAACCCGCAGAGTTAATGATAAAAATTAATTATTAAATATATCGAACCTAATTCCTTTTCTAACCAGCGCTTTCCGCCGAGGGAGAGGTTTAATCTTCGGGGGGGGGGAAAAAAGAAAAAGGAAAATTCTTATTTTTAAAAGAAATTTTCGAACGGAAAAGCTTTTATAATTCATTTCGAATTTATTCATTCATTCATGTATTCCGTCGCAAAAGGTAAAAATCAAAAAAATCCTGCGGAATAACTTTAAAAAAATTAGAAGGAAATTTTTTACTGGTTCGGGGACACTGAATGTGTAATGTCACGCGGCGATGTGGGCCGGATCCCGGGTCCGTCACGAGCCGGACTTTCTGCATCCCTCGGCGGGAAAGGCCCGAACCGAGGGGTTGCAGCAGTGCCGGAGAGACGGCGGCGGGCACAAATAAGATCGTCCGACGCGCTCGCTGCTCCGCCGCAACCGGAAGGAAACCACCCTCGGAAGTGCATCCGAGAGGCAAACGCGGGCGATCGATCGCCCGCCACGGAACTTACCCCACGCGCTCAGGCCCAGGCTCGTGCCACGCGAGGAAAAGCGCAAAGTAAACTCCGGTTCTGCTCCCACTTGGCCAAGGCGATGCGAGAAAGCGAAACGTTTAAATCCGCATCTTAAAACCTGGTTTAGCTCGCCGGGCCGAGGGAGACCCAGTGAAAATAAATTAACAGAGCGACCTGATTTCGCTGACTGAGGCCTTCCGGAAAAGAAAAACCCAAGGAAAGATTTTCCTTCAGCGAACGCGGGAAATCCCCGGAAGGAAGGCGGATTTGCTCACTGAATATGGATAAGGGAGAGGTTTTCAATCCCGAACCGAACCTGATTCTCCCGCCCGGCCTCGTCGTCCAGTTCGCTGTTCTGCGTCGCTTCCGGGGCCCTTTTGAAAAATCTGCGGATTCATTTCCGCGACGAAGGCGGACGTTCGTTGCGATCGGCTTTGACGGGAGATTTTCGCAGTCCGAACAAGAAAGATTGATCTGAGATTTCGGGGGATTTCGGGGGGGGAGGGGGAGGTCAGGTCGCCAAAACCATCGCCAAACGCGAAGCGCCAGGGTTCGAATCCCGAATTATTCGCGGGGTGGAGAGGCTTCCGCCCTTCCGAGATCGATTGTCAAACATCGAGAATCCGGACATCGATTTCCGCCTCCAGTGAGCACCTCCATCGGTCCGCGCGACAAATTCCCATTTTCGCATCCAAAAATCCTCCGAGTTCGTTATTAATCTATCCGTATATAATTAAGATTCTATTAACGAGATTAATGTACTTAAGGAAATTAATCCATCTACTTAATTGAAGAAAGGGTTAAAAAGAAAGGATTTCCGATGAGATTCATCCCCGCGCTCGCTCCCTCCCCTCGATCGGCTCATCAACATTCGATATCTCGAGAAGGGATTAATTATCCAAGTTTCCTTACGGGGTTTAATTGGCATCGGCACGAGCAAGTGGCAGCAGAAAGCTCTCTGCCGATGCCTTCGCCCGTTCCGAGATCCGAAGCCCCGTCGGTGCATAAACGGATGACGCCTTAAAAGTCTTCGCGTTACATAACTTGAGTTTGTTTTACTCGAGGGCGACGCTTTTTTCGCTCGATGCGTTTTTCCGGAAGAGTGCAGAAGGGGTGACTTCCTCAAGAGCCGACTCGCAAGCGGAGGAACTGACATTTCGCGAATGATCCCCGAGAAAGGCGTCGCCGGGGAGGGAAACGAGGTTTTCCGCCGGCGATTGCCCCAGAGCCGTACCCCCCCCGGGACGATGCGCAGAAAGAACAAACGTTGGTGACCCAAAAACGTGGCGTCGCCTGCGGAAAGAACTCTTACGAGAGAGCCCTGGAAACTTTCCTTTTCAAATCCAAAAAACCTCAATTCCGCTTAGGAAAAAGACGAGATCGAGCCTTTCCCGCAGAACTTTCCTGCCGGGAACTGTCAATATTAATCTAACCGGAGCCGAGGAGCTCCGCCGCGGATCACGGCAGCGGAGTCGGTTCCTTGCCCTCGGAGTCGTCATAAATCTTAACTCCCGGAACTGTCGGAAGGAAAAGGAGAAACATTTTGTCCGGACTTTTCTTAATGAAGTTTCAAAATCCCATTTGGGCCGCTGCTCCCACCGCCTTCCCTGGCCCCTTCCCCGGAGAAAATTGAGTTTTCATCGGGGAGTCCCCCCGGCATTCCGGCCGCTCCCGGTCGGAATTGCGTTAAGTCCGGTTAATAAAATTAAACCGATTAGCTCCGCGGCCGGACGACGGATCCTCCCGTTGGCAGGTTTTCCGGGTCCGTCCTCTGCGTTTCCCGCGGGCGCAGCTCGGCCTCGGGCAACCGGAAACGTCGCATGTCGCGAAGCGATTTGATTCCTCGGTCGGGAAAGCACGAAAAGGAGCCGCTCCGAGGGTTGCGTTGAACATCTCGGGCAAAACGCCGGCGGACCGTCCGTCGTTGGGCCCAGGGCTCCGCCATCGGCAACAGCGACGGTAATAACGATATTCCGGCCACGGGGGGCTCTTTGCGGGGCCTTTTCCCCTCGGAGAAAAATATTTCCGGGACGTGAGTTTGGAAACTGTAATAAAATAAAATTTCTTTTAAAACTCGAGATAAGTTTTATGCTGTTTTAATAATATTATTCTCAATAACGCTAACCCAAAAAACGGCATTTCGGAGTTTATACCGTGAGTTCTCGACATTATTATATAGAAATTCTTATACTGATAAAGTAATGCAATATGTGCATGCTTATATTGCGAATCCAAATCTAATATACTGGGGGAAACTTTTTCAAATTTGAGGGTTCCATTAAATAAATGGAGCCGCCATATTTATCGGGGGTTCGCTTAATGCGGCATAATTTTCCTCACTTAAAACCCAAGACCATTTCTCACCTGGAAAAATTTTGTTCCCCGTTCAGTGCCGATCGCATAACCTAAGCTGTTGTTATTTTCAGTGCCGTTCGCCTGCAGTACCTGGGTAACATCGTCGGAGCTCCTATTTTTTTTTTCGTATGTTCAAAGTGCCGGTGGCCGCAGTGAAAGGCTGAAAATACGGGCGAAAGCTCATCCCTCGGGTGCGGCGTCCGTTGATGAGACGCACCGCGAAACGCTGTCGTCTCTCCGGCAGTGCCGACAGCCAGTTAACCACTCCTCGTGAAGCTGCACGCGGGCGACGCATCTTTTTCCCGCGCCAACTTCGACTTTCGCCCGACCGTCTTCCCTGCCCGGAATCGAAATCTTCCAGTTTCCACAGCTCACGGCTTGGGTTATTTCGGCATTTCGAGGATCCCGAATTGCTCCCCGTAACATTTAATCGCTTTATGCATCCACCTGCGACGCCACGTCGAGATGCGTCGGATTAGAATTACATTTGACGTATCCTCTTCGCAATAAAATCCGTTTGGCAACCGAAAACCCAAAAGCGCAAGGGGATGAAACTTGACTGCCGCCGAGATTTCGGGTTGGATACCTGCTCGATTTACGAAACAACCTTAAACAACCCCTATTTAGTTCGCGAAAAGGTTTTTTTTTTTTTTATTTTATTTTCTTCTCCAGCGCCGGGGCGGCATTTCTCCTCCTCATTCACGTCCTTTTTGCCCCGAAAAATTTAATTCCCAAATAACGAAATCTAAACAGGGCGAGGATGTAGCTTCCCTTGAAGGAATGCGCATAAAATTTAATAACGAAATTATTCAAAGAGCGTCGGGAAGAGGGATACGAAGTATTTCCTTATTTTCGCTAAAAATTCCTGCGCGATGAGAGGAAAATCTTATCCGGAATTAGAATTTTCCGCGGGCTCCGGCGTGAACCAGGTTTTCCTTTCTTGACTGTTTCGCGGTATGGAAATTTGCCGTTCGCAATCGATTCCTTGACCCGATCACACCCAACTGCTCTTGGCACGCAGTTTCGGATAAAATATTTAAGTGTTCCATTTTAACGCCGCTCTGGATCGGAGAGCCAGCCTTTGTTCTGATATATATATATATATATATTGAGATATTAAGCCTTCCGCGATAGATATATTAATGAAAAACAAGCAGCATCCCGGGTAACAATCCAGTTACCCAGGAACGAAACTGGTAGCCCTTGGTTTTTTTTTTTTTTCTTTTAAGTTGGCGCTTCTCGTCTGCTGTCGTAACGTGAAGAACGCCAAAAGCTTCGCTGGAAATCCCTGCAAAATCCCTGCACATCACATGCATCTAACAACATTTGATTGGACCCACAAGTATATGTTTTTTTAATCCACGTCGGAGCCGACCGGAGCCTTCGTTCTCCATGTCGCTTTTCGACGTTCCAGTCTTCAAATTTTCATTTTCGACTTGAGAGATATTCGGTAATCAAATGATTCAAGTAAAAATTTTCGCCAATTTTTTCAAGAGAATGGGAAAAGAAAATTTTCCATGATTTTCCGAAAAGGGATAAATGGATTTTTGAAATTTTCGATCGCGGAAAGATGGTTTTTTCATCCGCAACCACTCCGAGAAGATTTAAATCTCGAACTTGTTGTGCAGTTCGAGGGAATCGAATCCGAAACGGTTCGAGGGATCGAATTCGGACGACAGACCTTTTGGAGCGGCGGCCATCTAGGCCGAGGATTTTTACCTTTTTTTTTTTTTTTTTTTAAATTTACATTAGCCAAATGTATATTTGTGCAATTTAAAATTAAATCCCGTTGCCGCATATTCGCAACTCGTAATATTTTTGATACAGTTTCAATTTTGCAAAAATTAAATAAAACGCCGGTGGAAGCCGAAATTTTCCATTCGTTCCCGGTTTGGGTTTGAATTTGGAAATTCAGCGAAAGGAAACATTTTGCCCAGAATATGCAAATAGTTTCCATCGTGTTCCTCCAGTGGAAACGTCCGCGATTGTCATAAGATGACTGATACATCCGCTATACGTTAATATTAACCCGGCTCGTGCGAAATATTCGCGATCCTGGCACGGCCACTTTCATGTTTCCCGTCTTGGCGTCTGAGTTCAGGCAAACCCATTTTCGATGTTTTTTAACAATTTCCGCTTTATTTTCAGAAATCAATAGCGGAAGTTGGAAATAACGGGCTGTCGGAATTGAAGGTATCACGGAGGAGGAACGGTGGCAATGGCGGAATGCTAAATGGACTCGGTCCCAATCGCGAAAGACCGAAATTGCCGCGGAAAGTAAACGTTCACGACGTTCGCGCGTGAGCGAAGAGATCATTTACGTTTCTCGCCAAAGTCAACCAGGGGCGTTCACGCTTCGGCAAGGGCGGCGATCGAAGGGAGCGCAGAGCAAGGAACCACGCGTGACCGGCGGAGCTTAGACGCGGACGTGCTGCCGGAGGAAGAGAAAAAGAAGGAGTTTTTGTCGAAAAGTCGAAAGCGTTCGGATGCTGGAAGTTGCTCCGGCGTTCAGAGATGTCAGCCCAAATTGTGGCATCCCGACCGGACGTTCGGGGTGCCCCGCGCTTGTCGTCGCGACGAGCGACTTGCCCTCGATCTCCGGCGAGGAAGGAATCGAGACTCTCGATCAACTTCGAGAATGCGCTTCCGAGACGGGGAAAATGAGCGTCGAAAATTGCTTCCTCGGTTTAACGCGGGATGCATTCCGCGGGTTTTTAAATAATATCGACGCCGGGACCGCAGCCCTTCGGGAAGGAGCGAAAATTGTCTAAAAGACCTGCAATTGCATCAGTTGCGCACGAAAAAGCTTTTTCAAAAAGCTCCAAAGCACGCCCGAAAGGAGTCATAAATTTCTTGCAAGGAGCCCCTATCTCACTTGAACGGTAAGGAAAGAACTTTTGCTTCTTTTAATGCACCTATATCTCCTTCCGAATAAATCAGAGACCTTTTTCCTTTTTTTTTTTCCTCACCTTCGGCAAAGTCAAACGAGTTAGTTCCCGTGGTCCGACGATGCAAATCGTCCGACAGTGAAGGGAAGGCGAAGGATTTCCGGCAAATTATAAAGCAGAGCGATTTGAAAAGGAAAAGGATCGGACGCAAAAGCGAGGCGCAACTGATCTTGTTGCCCACGAAAGCCCGTAAGTGACCGGTACCTTCGGGACGTGCGCAAAAAGGGAAAAAAACGTGCCGTTCCGCACCGAATGCAGGACCTGCTCAAGCAAAATGCTGTCGCACGACTCGGAAAATTTCATTACCGTTAAGAGACGGGCTTAAAAATTGAATCATGTCGGGAGGACCAGGTTTCTTCGGGCGGAGGGCAGCTCTCGCGATAATCCCCGCACCCGCGGCGAACAAGACGCTGAAATAAGTCGATTTTCACGGAAGTTTTCGGAAAATCAATTTCAGGGGAGGTTCATCACCCTCGTAATAGATAAATGGACCGTCGAAGCTTTAATCCGGCCGTTTCACTGCCTCGTCCCGGCACGACGGAGAGAAAACGTAATTATCCGAGCAGAGGTCCTCCCCGTTGATGTGCCTTCGGGGAACGTAACCCGTGCAGCGCTGCCCGACGGCGTTTTGCAATTCAAAATCGAATCGCCGAAGCCTCCGGGATGCGGGAAAACCGAATTCGATCGGTCGCTGCCGTTCGCGCGAAGCAGAAAGAAACGTCAGCGCCTCGTTATCTTGTTAAGAAATTTGGTATCTGTCGCGCTGCGTTAATTTACATAAAACCCCCATTAACTGTTTCGGGGAGAGCTCCGACAAACACTCATCAAGAACAGACCTTCCAGACGTGGTTTTGTTCGTGCGAACAATAAAAGGAGCTACTTAATCGTCATTTCCAGTTTTAATTTACTCCAGCTGCAGGAAGAAAATCCGAAGCAAGTGAATTTCGCCTCTGAAAGGTTCGGGGGGAGGGAATTTTCCTCGGTCGAAGCCCGCAAAACGAGGTAAATTCTTTGTAATTTTCCACAGTTTCCGCTGCATGCGGCGCACTGTTTCCCCTCATTTTTCCAACGGATTCAACCGGGGGCGTCGCCAGTGCCTGGAGAAGTTTCACGCGTTTCAGCGCGGAGGGGTCGTTTCCGGTTTCATTCGGCGCAAAAGCGGATCGCTTTGCGCGAAATGAAACCTTCGTAATCCGGATTCGGGTTCTGCGAGTGAGCGGCGGGATGAAAATGCCCCGTCGTCAGCGGTTTGCGCATCGTCCGCGCCAAAACTGCTCACGTAAAGCGCGGGGAGGTTTTCCGTGAAATTCGATCCCGCAATTGACGCCCGCTCTCGCCGGAGAAAATTCCCCGCTGACGTCTCATCCTCCGCCCGCGAAACTTTGTCAAAGGCTGAAAATTCCCTTGCTCTCTTTTGACGTTTGCCGGCTTGTCGGGGCAGAAGAAAACCTTCTTTTTTTTTTTTTTTTTTTTTTCCTGACACTTCTGCCGTCGCACATAAATTCGATCGCGGTTTGCCTTCGGATCCTGTTGCACCCGCAACCGGATCCTGCTGTCGTGCCGAGTCAACGTGGAGCTTTTCCGGTAAAAACTCAGACCCCCGGGGGAAAATCCCCGAGTGCATGCACCTTTATTTTCGGCATTGGGTCAAATTTCCTCTTTCCTCCCTGGAAGAACTGATTAACCCAAGTCACTGAGATTGACGTTTTCCCACGAAGAGGAAAAATCAAGCGGCAGGGCGAAGTTTCTCTTTTTTTCTGAATTTCACACTGAATAAGTCTTATCCACCTAACCGACCGGGTTCGTCTGCGGGAGGAGAGGAATCAAATTTATTTTAGAGCTAAAACTTGTTCCTTGTGATTTTGAACCGAAAATGCTTAAATTAGGTAAAAATATCGAGTGGCTGATGCTGTTTGTGCAGGAGATGTGTTGTTTTTCAAGTTTTTCGTTCGACACTGCTCATACAAAGCTTGCACGCGGTGCGTGAGGTTTGCGGAGCGTTTCCTCTTCAGCGCCGCCAACCTTAAAAAGTTGATGCATCAGTTACATCTTTTACGCTTAATATTTCTTCAGCGGGGTTAATTTTTAAACCGTCGTTCGTCCATTATACGCATATTCAATCGCGTCTAATTTACATAAAAAAATTAGAGCGAAGTACTAATCACGAACATTGTTCAGATAAAAACTGCATTGCCAAACTGAAATATAATATCATACCGTAACGGGGTATCGCCCGTCGTGGAAAAATATTCTAAAACGTATTATTTCAGTGCCAATTATAAGCAAAATTTTTTAACGAAAAATATCAATAGCGTCAGCAATGTGGTTTCCTGTTAAAATAATGTTAACTGGGATATAATTCTGCGTTTAATTTGCGCAATAACTTTTATCCTTCTGACAAAAAATCGTTAACTATTTAAATGAGGTAAGAAGTTGAAGTTTTTAGCATCATTTTCTTTTTTTCCTGTGATATTTCTTAAATGCGTTATTAATACCCCCACCGTATAATTGCCCCTACTGCCTTCATTTTTACATAATGCCAGCTTTTTTTTTTTTTTTTTTTTTTTTTAATTGAAATTTCCAAGGGTTATAAGTTTTATCGTTATTGCACCGTTAAATGGCCAAAGTTTTATTAGAAAATAAAGCTTGAACGAGTTATGAAAATGGTTTATGTAATGAAGTGATCGTAATTTCGGTCGGTGGGAAATATATTGAAGCTTTTTCTTTAAATTTTTCACCTTCTGCAAGCTCCCAAAGTGCTTTCGCCGAAGAAAACATCCAAAGTCCGATTGACCGGGCTTAAAACGATGCTCGATTTCGTTCGCGGCTCGTTTCATTGTGCGTTTCACACTTCCGACAGTCTGTACGGATAAAAAAATATTTCTGTTTTTTTGTCTGTCGCTAATTTTTCCCGCCGTATCTTAATAAATCCCTCCACCGTTATCTTCGAAGCGAAATTCGAACGTGGAAACTGATGCACGACGGCCGTGCCGCGGCGAACAGCAGCGAGCGTGAAGGAGGAAAGGTGGAAAACAGGAGAATATTCGGTGCTTTGACAAAGCTCACAAGTTCGAGTTAAGAAATTTCATGTATTTCATATAAAAATGTTAAAAGTTTTCATTCCTTCGTTGTACGATTTCGACGTCGAGGGTGCTAACCGTTAACGGATGGATGCTTGGATATTAGAAAACTGCTGAGTGACTGACGCTTTGTTTTCTCCTCTTCCTCTTGATGAAGAATAAATTTGAACGTGGCGCCAGAAAATCATCAAAATCCTTCTTCATTTTCTCCCTTTTTTTCCCTTCCCCGTTCCGCCCTTGTGATTTTAAATCGAATCTGCCTCGTCTATTCACGGTAGCCAACAAATATTCCGTCGAAGCCTCCTCATCCAAAGATTTTACTCATTCTTCCGATTGACATATTCAGACAGTGACTGATTTAGCCTTTTCATATTTATTCAAAGGGATCCGAAATCTTATTTGCCGTCATATTGAAAATTCACAAAGCAATTTTTATACGTATTCCCGACCCCCCCCCCCCCTTATATTCCTTCATGAGGAAGCTACGGGATTTATCCCAATTTTATACACTGGCTTAGACTCTATTAAAAATGGTATCTTTCTACCAACAGCCGGATCAATCCATGTCGAAACAAAAAAAATTCATGAAAGTTAAGTTTATTCGTTCCGCGCCGAAGCGCAATTCGCTTTCCCGCAAAAGATCGCATGATGTGTAATCTTCACAGTTTCGCGAAAGGAAAGCCGCGCAAAAAACGGGGAATGGAAATCGTGGAAATCGCAGAAAAATGGAAATCTCGTAACGCACTTGTTCGTTTCATTCAGCCACACACAAAGGAGGGAGAAAATGGTGCGGGGCCGTTCATAAGGGGTGGAAACGATCGCGGATTGAAAAAATGTTCGGCGCACGGCTCCGAGAGAGGCCCTCGGCTGCCGTGGGGGAAGAAAAAAAACAATCCCCCATTGAACACCCACTTGCCATCGTCCGCGGCGTCATCCCTCGCTTCGCTTCACGCTGGATCGTTTCCATCTTGGGAGCCGGTCCCGGAAAAACGTAAAAGCACTTCATCGGTGCTTTTGACTTTACGCAGGTAAAGAACCTGCTGCGAATTCGGAATTTATTTCCCCGGTAACAGACGGATCATGTGCAATGGGACGTCGCGGGCGAGCGGTAACCGACGAGAGAGAAACCGGTAAACGTTATTTTTCATTGTGCTCCTCTTCTCGGGCGGAAGAGGAAAATGGAGCGGATTCGAAAAAAAAAAAAAAAAATCCAGGAGATCGGAAAATCGAAATTTGAACTCAAGTGAAGATTGACGTGCTTGCCGTGGATCTGAGCTGGGGGAAGATGCAAAGAGGGGGGGAGGAGGAGGGGGGGGGG
>JAOWBB010006796.1:0-14399 GCA_028565995.1 Ricinus marginatus
GGGGGGGCTCGGCCGAAAAAGCCGCCTGATGGAGATGCGATTTTTAGCCGCGTTTATGCGGGGGGGGGGGGGGCATCGAGCGCGAACGGAAAATCGACAACTCCCTCGGGACAATTGTGAAGTGTTTTGTGTATTAATTTTTGCTTCTTTTACAGTCGAAACCCAACAGAGGATTTCTGTTCACCTTTCGCCGTTCCTCCGTTCGGCCTTATCAGTTGTCGTCGGCATTTGTGCATTTTGATTGCAAACGTGAGGATGGACGGAGGAAATCGGTTCGAGTGATTTTCGCCTTTGGCTTTTGATGAAAAATGTCTGTCTTATGATGTTGACCTGTTTGGCTGCGTCTCTTCTTTTATCGGGCTGAACCGTAAAAATTTCCTCCTCTTTCTTCGTTTGAATAACATGAAAAACGAAAATTTCTTCCCCTTCTCGCGCCCCCGTATTTCCATACTCCCATCCTCATGCATTTCCCATAATTTTCTGGTTCTGCCAAGAACAATTGCAATTTAATTTCATATCCTGGATTTGAAATGGGAAGCGGCTTATAAAAATATTGGGTTTAAAAAAAAAAAAAAAAAAGAAAGGAAAATATAAAAATTTTCCGGGTCTTTAAAAGTTTCTTAAAGGAATCGAATTTACCATCGTCATACGGTTTCATTATGTACACCAACCTGAGAGGAGCGTTAAAGGAAGTGCTGCATTAGGCATTCGCTTCTCTGGCATTGCATACATATGTATTTATATGTAAATGTGTATAAAGTTCTCGGGGCTGAAATGTATTTGAAAAGGATTTATTGTTGTAACGTTTAATAATTTAACTGTCTCACCCGTAAAAGGCATGACATTAATTAAGACAAGAGTTTAAAAATTGTTGGGATAATTATAAGCTCGAAAAAAAAAAAAAATACCATTTGTAATGATTTTCATTTTTCCAATTTTTCCTTTCTAATAGATGAATAAAATATTGGCGGGGAAAAAAATGGCAGCTCTCTTGGAAACTTTATTAATTTTGAAAATTTTAAATAATAATCTGCGGCCTTTTTGAGAATATTTTTATTATGTGCATTAAGACGTCGTTTCAGTATGATACTTTTTTTTCTCTTAATTTTAAACATTTTTTTTTTTTTTTGTTTAAATAATCGCTCCCTAAGCTTCGAGTAAATGCGCGCATTTCAAATGCGAAACAATAAGAACGAGGAAAATGGGAGCTGGAACACGATTGAACAAGCTCATTGAATTAATGGAAGGATGAAAAAAACTTATTTGGAATATTGCGAATTACATAAATGTGAGCTTTTCATTATAAATGCATAATGAAAATGTTTTCCTTTGAATACAAAGGCACCGAATTTCGTTCTGCACTTTAAACCGTCTGGATCGTCCACGGGTAAATGTGCGGTAAAATGATTTTGTCCCAATGCCGAGCATAAATTTTTCATAACTTTTCCCAATCCGGAATTTCCCCATCAAGAAACGAGAAAACTCATTTCGCCGATGCGGTGGCAATTTCATTATTATCACAATAATTTATATATAAATTTTTTTTTTTTTCCCTGAAACGCTTCCTAACATTTTACTGGATGGGAAGGAAATTATGAGGAAAATTTTCGGCGCCGAAATAACTTGCGACAGTTTTCCCCGTGCAGCTCATTTTAGCGCTCTTCCCGCGCCCCTCGGAAAAACCCGCTCAACGGAGAGGAAGAAACGGTGGCAGGGGCGAAGTCAGATACGGGAGCGGAAATGCACCCGGCGGGGGTAGCGGCTCTCCGGATGGGGGTAAAACTGCCCTTCGCCGCGGCCCGACGAAGGCCCGAATCCCCTGCGCCCCGGAAATCTGCCGCCTCCGCGGAAATTTTCCCGGGGGAAGCCCGCTTCAAACCGATTCCCGAATCGTCCCGTCGAAGGAAAACCCAATTATTAGTCGTCGCTTTCCCGGGGGTGGCAGAAAATTTTTGCCCGAGCTCAAAAATTGCCGGGCATTCTCAGGGGCTGCGGAGGGAGGCGCCGGCTAAAGCGCTTGAACGGCACCCGAAGCAATTTTTCGACCGTTTCTAGAGCGGTTGGAAAAGGAATGAATTTTTATTTAAAACGAAAACCGCACTTTATCCGTCACAAACATTTAAATTAAAGATAGCACTATCCAACCTCAACGTGGGTTTTTACGCATCGCATTTTAGCTCGCGCAGCACGAGGGATCATCAAAATTTTCCCCTTTTCGTCAGCAGCGGCGAAAATCGTTCCTTATTTAGGGAAACCTGATCGCGATTTACTTTTTTTAAATCGATCGGGCGCGGAAAATTCACGTTTTTTTTTCCTTTTTCGCGAATTCTCCTCCCTTCTCCCCGATTTACAAAACGCCCCGTTTGCGCGGTTACTTCCAAGTCGGCGACACCGGGGGTGAGATTTTGAGAACGGTTTTTTTTTTTTTTTAGGTTGGCTCACTTAAATTCAGTGAAGCTCCGTACTTCTCGATCTAAAAAAACACGAAAAAGAATTGCGAGTGTAATTCCGAGCGCGGCACGTACGTTTGCTCGGCGCTTAATTCCTCATATCCACACCAAGAATACCGACAGCAAGTGATTTAACGTAAACCTAAGTGACATCGGTTAATTAATTGCCGCCTTTGGTCGCGTCGAGGGTTGAACGCCGTGGAAGTTGTTGCAGTTTCACAATGGTGGCAACACTGCGATTATTAGTAATTCAATTACGCCACTGTCCCGCGGACAAAAGGCGAAATTAAGCGAGCATGGCGCAGCTTAATTCGGCATCAGTCCGGGGTCCGAAATGTGCGAGTTATCATTTGAGTTCCGAGAGTCCCAAGAGCGTGTCGCGTCTCGCTTCCGGTACTCTTCGACAACGTGAAGATGTTCGCTTTCAAGTGCGCTGCAGGTTTGGCGGGAGCTCGGAGATCCTCCGGCGGGGATTTCGCGATACCCGATCGCGCGATGGAGGACCGCAGCATGCCCGGGGAACGCGATCGCGGAAAAACCGCCGGTTCTTAAAATCGAACAGTTTTCCAGTTTGTCGCTTTTCCTCTCCGGGATTTCGCCAAGTTTTTCTTTTTCTTTCCCCCCCCCCCCCTTCAACTCCCCGAGGAAACGCACCGAATCCTGACGCAATTTCCGAATTGTGATGCGCGATTAACGAGCGAGCGGGAGCGTTACTGCGGAAAAGCGGCGCAAACTTCGTCCCGTTTTCCCTCCCGCTGCGGGGGTCCTGGAGTTAATTAACTCCGAGAAACCGGTCGGTGGCATGCCATCGGAGAATCGCGGAGGCCTCCCGGGAGGAGATAAATATGAATGGCCGTTTCGCCCGCTTGATTTAGAGGAGGCGAAGCCTCCGAGACATTATCTGGAAAACGCTCATTTCAGAAATTGCTTTCATTTTCCCTCGCCCTTCCGTCCCGTGGCCGAGCCCGAGACCCTTAAAATAATAATTTTGGCTTCCCCTTCAAAAATGGGAACTTCCCTCGGAAAAAAATAAAAAAGGTTCCACTTTCCCGTGGCTGCCCCGCTGCAGTAACCCTAACGTCGGCCCGAGAAATTTTCTACCCGGTCCCTCGCTGCCGGGCGGGGAAAGAGCGTCCGGCCGACGTACCTGAAAATCACCGTTCGGACGATCGCCCTCGGACCCCAGAAAACAGAAAAAGAAAAATCAACCCACCAACCCACAGCCCACATTTACGCACGACAAAAGTGCGAAGGATTGCTGCAGGCGATCCGGTCGCGTTCGGGATCCTTTTTCCTTCCGTACCTTTTTCTGTCGTAATTTCTCCTTTAGAAATCGACTCTCCACCCTGGCAGTCAGTGCGCATTTTGCTATGCTCTTTCCGGATCAACTTTCTGTCCTTGCTCCCGCAAGGAGGACGTGAATTTTTGTGAACGGCAAGAACTTCGCTCATTCGGCGGTTTTAATTTTTGATTGAACCTTAAAGACAAAAGTCAAAAAAAAAAAAAAAAAATTGACGTCAGTTTCAATCATGTCATTTATTTTAAGCACAATAAACGAGTTATAAATAGAATGTTTAATAGCTGAAATTGTTCGGGGCATGCAAAGCACCGCCCGAAAAAAGCTGAAATAAATAAAATTTAAACGACCGAAAAATATTCATGGTTTTATATAAAAAAAGAAGTAGCCAAATGACCGACAGCATTGTTAATGCCGCTGCCCGAAGTATCAATTACGTCTCAAATTGGATACTTAAAAATAATGCGGCGATTAAGTACCAAGCCAGAATACGTAACGTGCAAGCATAACGTGTCGCAGAAATAAAGGTCTTTGTATAAAAAGTTATAAATTAAATATATAATATATATATATATATTATATAAAAAGTTATAAACTTTTATGCGTATTTAATCTAAGGAGAATAATTCGTTCGGATCGGTCCAGGGACATGCCAAAAAGTTTATCCGTCAGCGAAACTTATTTAATCGCATCCCTTCAGGGTATTTATCTGCATCCCTTCCTCGGCAAACCAAGTGCGGAGGGGATGAAAAAACCGGGAGACGCGGACCGCGTCCCGCTTTTCGAACTCCGGAAAAACTTTAAACCTGCTTCCTCAGGACGGCGAAAGGGACGCCGACGGACAGGCATTGCCGAGCCCTCGGCTGCGGCAACCTAAAAAAATAAAAACGTGAAAATGTAAAGGAAAACCTTTGGCAGCGCATTAAGTCAGTTTTTGCCACCCTTTAATCAATAAACCCCAATATCGCTTTTATTATTAATGTAATTGCTCGATGAGCAATCGACGTCGGTCATTAATCACGGCTGAAGAATCCTTATTTTCGGATCGTTTTTTCTTTTTTTTTCTTTTCTGACCCCGCCAGGGACGGAAATCCCCCGGATTGCTGCCGCCCCGTGGGGATCGCCTGCAGCGCGATCGGAAGGTCCCGCGATTTCTCCTCGGAATATTTCATCCCCGCTGATTTCCGGCTTTCAAACCCCCTTCGCGGGGCCTTCCCGGTCCCGGTGCGCCGATGCCCGGAAACTTACTCGCGCGTGCGATGAAGGATTTCAGGTTTTTTGTCTTCCGTTCGACAGCACCACCCCCCCCCCCCCCGGCCCTTTCGTCGGTCCGCCTCCGCGGCAACTCTCCGGCTCGGCCACCGCCTTCTGTCGCCGCGAGTTCGGCCGGCAGAAATTCCGGTTTCCGGCTTCCGGAACGCCGGGGAGAAGGATGGGGGAACTTCCCTTCTTCCGCTTTCCTTTTTTTTTTTAAATAATCGGAGCAAATATTTCGGACGAGCATCCTTCCTCCGCGGGGATATGCATGGGCTGAAGAAACGGTTGCTAGGCGACGTCAATTACGTCATTCTGCATCGCATCCGACCCGACGCGTTCAGAACATTCAAATGACATCACGTTTCATATTTTATTCACCGCGTACTTTTCTTTCCTTTTTTTGCCGCGCGAGGGCGCAGACTCTTCCTTCTTGCCGCGCTTTTTCCGATCGCGAAAAGACCCGAGAAAATTAACTCCGCGACAGGGAATTTTTCCCTCCGCCCACCCCCCCCCCCTTTCCCGGGCACCCTCGTTCCCCGCCCCGTTTTTACCTTCGCACTTTCTTTCCCGTTCTTCAGAGCCGGGAGATGCTTGATTCGATCGGTTGCCCGCCTTCCGGTCGCTGGCGGAAGCACAGTTTTTTCGGCTCCCGCGTGACCGTCGCGCATCCGTTTTCGCGGTCGCTCTCCTGCGGTTTCGATGCCGAACGAGCGGAAGAGGCCGCGGCTCATTCTGCCTTCCGCCGAGAGATTTTCGCCTTGCTTCAGCGCAATCGAAGGAGGACGAAGCGTATCACGAAATTTTTATTTGAAAGGGACTCGGGCACGATCCCGGAATTGGAATTGTGAAAACGTTTTGGGGACGGTGGAAATGGATTTCGTCGAGGGTTTAATTCCCCGATGCAGGTTGTCCCTCCTGCAGCGCCGGAGGCGTCAGGTGCGTGAAAGGTTTTTCGGGCGCCGGGGAACCGGCAGAGGGACGAACAATTTTCCCATTTCAAACCGATCCGACTCCTTCGAAGTTCGAACGAATTATTTTAATTTTTAGCGTTGAGCTTAATCTGTCGTATTTATTTCTCACCGCCGCTCTGCGAGGCGATGCTGCGGAAAACGGAGCTGCTGCCCGCACCGCAGGCGGTCGCTTTCGGTACCGAAATTTTCCCAATTTTCTTATCGTCCGGGAGGCAAACCCCGCGGCAACACTCGGGTTGCCCGTATTTAAAGAGACCGGAATTTCGTGAAAACTGTCGCGTTTCGCGCCCCGGAAATTGAATCCCGAAACGAATCGAATTCGAAAAAATCAAAAATTGTTTCTCTGACGATTTTCATTTCGTTTTGTTTTTTTTTAAATTCATTTGTTGCCGAAATTTTCGATTCCCCGGGAGGGTATCCGCTCTCGGCGGGAAAATCGCTTTTCAATTTCCCCCCGCTTCGAGCTTCGGACTTCAATGCGAACGCCCTTCGGGCGTTCGGCGACGATTCCGTGCGGAATCTTCCCCCCACCCCCCCCCCCCGCCGAAAAACGGCCGAGGCTTTCCTTTCGTCGGTGCGATGCTCCGAGAGCGGACGCGTCTCGTCGCTTTCCCGCTGTGAAAACCCACGAAACAATCAACGCGATTTTCGGAAAATTTTCCCGCACTTTGCCTTCGGCATTCCGTCGGCCATCGCTGCCGTTCGTCGTTGGGCCCCGGGGTTATGAAACGAATGTCGGCCCCCGACCCGGAAGCTTCGACGGCCGGGAAATGGTGGTCGGGGCTCGCGTTAGACGTGCCTTTTTCGACACTGAAAACCCAGTGCTTAGCGTGCTATCCGAAGCCATTCGAGTTTCCTTTCTTAGCCATCCGTCTCGAACTCTTGCAACATCCAAATTTCGAGCCTTTGATCATCCTTTTGGGCATGCAGCGCGTGCACGGCATGGGAAAGGGACGAATTTCCGCAGCTCATGTTCCAGTTAATTTGACTGCCGGAAAGGGAAACAAAGATTCAATTTCGGCGGCATGTTTCGATGGGAAATCTCAGATTTTTAAAATTTCCAGTTCCGGCGAATGAAAAACGTCTCGCAGGGATTTTCCTTCTGTGTTTTTTCCTCTTTTTTTTTTTTTTTTTTTTAACCGCTTCGATTCAATTTGCATTGTCGAAGTCTTCCGCTCAAAAACCGGCAACGGAATTGAATTGCACTCTGAGCGTCTTCGCTAATCGAATGAGGAGCGCGAAATTCGAGCCCGAGGATCCGGTGACAAAGTGGATCAAAAGCCATTTTCCAGCGCTTTGCATCGCGCCGTTTATGCATCGGGATTGATTCCGGCGGAAGAAGTTTATCGGTTTCCGTTCTTTTGTTTCCACCTTCCCGAGATTCCGGTTTGCCTCGCGCCGCTGTGCGAATCGAGGGAAATCCGCGCGATGAAATGCTGGAAGGCAACGACGGGGAAAGGTGAAGGAAAAAGAAAGCGGAAGCGGCAGCTCCCGACCCCGGCGGGGAAACGACAGGTTGGGTCGGGCAGTGCCTCGAGCCTGGGCGGAAATCCGGAAGGAAAGCGCGATTCGGCTTGGACGCTGCCCACGCGGCCCCGATCGCCGCTCTGACGACCGGAGGGCAATACCTGACCGCAGCGCCTTCCGCCGCGCGCGTGGGCAACTTGTCCCACGTTGCTGTTCTCCGGTAATCGGTTTGCGAACGCCTTCGTTGCGCTGTCGTTTTTGCGTTGCACACGCTGTAGATTTTTCTTTTTTTTTTTTTTTTTTTAAGGACGTGCTTTCATATTAAATAACAATATGATGCTATATTGATATGTCGTACGAGAGTAATGGCTTGCGGGAAGCGTGTTTTTCTTTCTTTCCTCCTTTTTTTAACTGCAGGGAAAACTTCGCCTCTAAAACATATAAAAATATAAAAAAAAAACCTGCCGTGACACGAGTTTTCTCCTAAATAATTTTTTTATTTTAATATCAGCCAAAACCTTTTTCCCGCCTTTCATCCCTCGCATCATCTCATCATGCAGCATTTGACTTTTTCATCGCCCGCCCAAGAAATTTTTCAGTTGAAAAATTTGTGTTTTTCCTTTCAGTGAAGTGAAACAGAAAAGAGGAAAAAAAAAAAAAATTTAGGCAAACCTTGACTTCCGGCGACGGACAGTGATACGATTTCCGGCGTCCGAACGTGCTTTGATCGCCATGTAAGGTAGTGGAAAATTAAAATAATAAAATAAATAGTAGTAATAATAATAATAAAATAATTATATGAATCAAGAGGAAGACTCTGATGACGATGAGGATCGAAAGTACAGTACACAACTGGCGTTTTGATAAAATCGAACTTTTCAGTGAAGCTTGGGGAGGTTTCCCCATTTGGGGGTTCCTTTTTCGATTTTTTTTTTTGTATCTCACAATATGATAATCATGCTAATAAGAACGCTTCTGAACTTCACCTTCTGTAATAAATTTGGGACCACTATTCAATTCCGGAACCGTCTTCCGCTGCATGTTGGTTAAATGTAAAAAAAAAAAAAAAAAAAAAAGCCATGGAAAATTATAATAAATAATATAAATATACATATCATTATGCATAAAATCTAAGTGCTGGAGTTCAATATGGAAACATTTGGAGTAACAGGAACGGAAATTCAGAACCAACGGTGGCTTATGTAAATTATTTGAAGTTGTCGAGTAATTTTTTGGTATCGGACGTTAAACATCTGAAACGATCAAAGGCATCAAAAAATAAGTGAAAGATTAGGGTTTTTTAAAAAAGTACAAAATTTTAGTATGCAGAGGATTCGAACCACGTTCAAGCGTTCCAGAACCCCTACAGGAGCCGAGATGAAGACGCAAAGTAGCCTGGAAGTCCCGAAGCAAGTTCGATCCGCGTCTTTCGACGAGATGCAGCTCGAAGTAAAGAGAAATCAGGAGCTGCCGCAGGCGGGGGACGAAAAGTTCCTGCTGAAGGTGCCGGCGAACAGCCAGAGGAGCAAGAGCATGGACGCCACCGCGGCTTCTCCCGGGGACGATCCCTCGGCCTCGTACCTGGAAGTTCCACGTCGGTACGTCAGAAGGAGGTCGTCCGGGGAGAAAACCCCGGTGTTCTGCGTCCACTGCCAGTACATCGACGAAATAACCAAGTTCCACCAGAGCATCTCCGTCGAGGACGAAACCGTCGACCTGAATCAGTCGCTGGAGTCGCTGTCCTCCCTGCTCGGCGACAGCGACAGCTTGTCGTCGCTGGAGGACGAGGACGTCGGAAGGGAGCCGGAGGAAGCGGAGCGGGGCGAAAGACCCGTCGTTCAGCCGTGCAGCATAACGGTGACGCTGTCCCCGAATCCGGCCGTCGAAATCGAGGAAGACGCCGCATCGAACGAGACGTCCGCCTACCAGAATCAGGGCAGGCGCCGGTCGATCACCTCGCCGAAACTCTCGAGGCAATCAGCGTTCGTTCTCGTCGACAAGAACAACTCCCTGGAGAACGTCTCCGACGTTCCCTCGGACAGAAGCGACGACCTATCCGGGGTGACGATACGCACCGAAGGCGAGGACGACGACAGCAGCTTCTTCGGGGCCGCGGACGGGAGCGGCGCTACCTTCGGCCTGAAAATAGACGAGCCGAACGACGGCGGCGGCGCGAAAGAGCACAAGCTCGGAGGTTCCGACGGAGACGTTCAGCAGGCGAGCTACGTCAAGGATATATTTCTCCAGGTTCCGGAGCTGAAGAGGGATCGCGCCGCCTCCGTGGACTCCTGCTTCACGAAGGTCTCGCAGAGCGGGAAGGCGGAGGAAGTTGTCGTCGACTCGCTGGAACCTCCGGGAAACGTCGCCCTCAGATCGCGGTCCGTCGACATCGTGCTGCCGACGGACGAGCAGGCTCGATACAAGGCCCTCGCAATGGCGCACACCGCGAGGGCAGTGCAGGGGTAAGTACCATCCAACTCTCCATCGCGTCCCGGCGGAAGCGACGGCGAAGAGGTAAGTCACTCCCTCGAGCCGCTCGATCGCGTCGAACCTTCTCGCACGTCACTTTTAGATGGGTTCGGTCAGCGGAAGTTGCGCAGCAGACAAATGTCGCCTTCCGGTTCTTCGGCGGAGCCGCGCGTCCCCCGACAAAATTTCACATCTTTTTGGGAAGTTTTGGAGCGGAAATGATTTCGCGCCCGAAAATCGGCGTTCATTAAAATCTCGTTAAAGCGGCCGCTGAAACGCGGTTGGGGCAGCGAGTACCGGAGGATATCGTCTGAATTATTTCGCGTCAGAGTTCCAGGCACATTTCCAGGGCAGACGAATACTGTTTTGGGTTAGAAATTTTCAGTTTAAAACTACGCAAACCCCGAGCGCTTGTTGAAATAGGAGGAGCCATTGTCCATTAACAGGGAGCCTAATAAATCATTTAGGTGCATCCATTTCAGCCTGCGACATAGCAGGGGAAATGAAATTTCAACCGAGTTTAATTTAACCTAATTTCTTTAATAATATTCAATTGTGGTTGCAACATTGCCGTTAATTTTTTAAATTCCTCCAAACACACGCAACGGCTTCAAAATCCTCCTCATATTTTTTTCATGCGCATCCGCGCGTCGCGTCACACTCGAATGTTGGTACCACCTCAATGGTGGACGGAGGGTCGCGCGCCCCGAAGCGCGGCCCGGGAAAGCATGAAAACCGTCCCCGGCCCTTCCATTAAGGGTTGTTGGATTTCTCCGTAGTCGCCATCATTTTTCTAAATTCGATTTTTTCAATTCTTTCACCTCTGGAGCGACCGCCCTGCTCGGATAACGTTACGCGAACGATGCAGAGATCTCGTAAAATTTAATTTTCATCCCTCTCTCTCTCCTCCCGCTCCTTCCACGTGCCCGCGGGAGGAAATGCCACCCCGGGAAGCGGAGGTGATCCGGAGCGCCTCGCTCTGTCGCATCTGCGGGAAGGCGCGCGACCGGGGAAAAGAGAAAGGAAAAAATCCACGGAGGGACGAACCGAGCGGGACGACGTGCCGCAGCAGCGCGGGCGCCCGGGTCGGCAAGGATCGCTGCCGGAAAACGAGGTTCAAGAGGTCGCGGCGGAGTATTTTATTACAAAAGGCATTAGCATCGCGAGAGGTGTTTTTTTTCAGGCGCGAGCGGGGCCGGATCGCAATAAATTGCCGTAAACCGAGGGCGAGAATGCTAAATCGTACAGAAATCGGGCCGGAAAAATAAAATTTATTATGCTCCCGCCCCTCCGCCGCGCCAAATTGGATTACGCGGCGCTTTCCAGCGGTTCCGACATGACAGCGCGGATATTAACGCTTGTGATACACTGCGCGTACGCAACTTCTCCGCGGCAAAATGCCTCGACGTGGTATTTTCGCGGCTTAAAGTCGCGCAATTTGCCGCCCGCTTCCGGCTGGTCCGAAAATTTCCATCGCGCCCGGCCCCCGAGCCCCTTGCGGGGCGCGAGAATTGCTCGAACGTCGAAATCGCGTCTTGGTACCTGCCGCGCAACGAGAAAGTCCTTTCGGAAAGCGATCCTCGCGCTCTCGCGGAACGCTCGCCGTGCCCGGTACCGTAAAATAAATGTATTTGCGCATTTTCTCGTTTTGCGGCTGGGTTTCCGGGGGAAGTCGCTCGGCCCGGAGGCGTTCGGCGCCTCGGGTGCATCCGCACGTGCGATTGGAGTCGCGGAAGTACCTTGATGGAGCGGAGCGGGCAGAGATCCGTTCCGACTTCTTCTGTGGGCGTGACCGGTGATGACATAACTGGGAGTAGGGCAATTCCAGAATCGTCTGCCTGTAACAATTTGTGGAGCGATTTAGTCGTTTGCCGGATTCCGTTCGCGTTTGGTTGTTTTTTCGCCGCGTGAACCGAGGAGTTGCAGTCGCATTTTGTTCTGCTTCCACGACGGAGTTAACTCCGCCTTGGCGCACCCTCGCCTTTTTTTCCTCCTCCGCTCCGACTGCCATTCCCGATGCGAAAGGTAAAAGAGAAGCCTTCCGGAAACGCGTTTGAGCGGGCTCCCACCGGATAACGCGGTATTTTCGTCTTCCGAGCGGGACTTTCGCTAAACGCCGCGGTTAAAAAATTTCGAATCCGTTTAAACGTAAAAACCGACGGAATGCTGCTGTCGGCTCGGTTTGAGCGCCGGTTCCTCCCGGACCGCGTCCCTTTTCGCCGGACCGATGCCTTCGAAGTAAAATTGAGAACTTTTTCCAATGTTGCTTGTGCTCCCCGGATTCCTTCCTCCCGTTCGGCATCAGAATTCTGGCTTCGCTCCCCTAAAAGGCACTCTTGAATATTGGTTTCATAACAATTTCATAAGAGCTGCATTCGCGGCATCCCGGGAGGATTAAAACCACTTTCGGAGCTGTTTATTCGCCTTTTGCTGTCACTTTTCCGGAAGCATTTTTCTTGCCCACGATTTTCCGCGCCGCTAAATTTTGAATATTTTTCCGGATAATTGATTATTTAATCTTCAGCGATGCAGTTTTCCGAGTGAAAGCCATCCGAATGCCTCTAATGGACCAGGTCATTTTCCCGGGCCTTTCATTTTTGCGTGAAAATACTCGGCGTTATGTAAGTCTGGAATGTTCGGCGGCTTGGATTTAGCCGTACCGGTTTCCGGATTATTTAACGAACCTGTTTTGATAAATGCACCGGTCGGATTTTTAAAAACTCGGAAGGAATAATAAAAAATCCTTCCTCCCGTCCTCTTCGCCCGCATTTCACGCCGTTCGACGGCATTTGATTGAACAGAAACCTGCCTTTTACCTTTTTCACGTTCTCGACCCCTTGCACGGGCTTTCACAACCTTATGTCAGCAATATCGTTTGAATAAATAACGCCCAGTATCGATTTAATAATCTTCCCCCGACGGGAAATGAAGTTTCGGATCTCCGAAAGGAAGTTCCCATTGCTCTCCGCAGCGCCGAAATTTAGGATTTTCCTTCTTGAACGGGAAAAGGCGAAAAAATGTCCTCGAGGACGAATCAGCTCTCCATTTCGGCGGCAAAATTTCCCTCGCAAACTGCTCCTTTGTGACTTTCGGCCTCGGAGGACCGTCGCTTACAGGCGAATATCTGCTTATCCGTTTAAAAAGTCCGTTCGGTCTTCCCACCGGATGCTCCGGCACTTGACCGTTCTCAGCGGCGAACCGCAAATTTGCATATTCCGCAAACTCGCTCCCGGACGCGTTATCCGACGCACGCAAAGTTTTGAAAGCGCCGCAATTTGGACCCGTTTTGCGAATTTTACACCGGAAGCGAGCGGAGAAAAACGCGTAACTGGCCCGATACTTATCGTCCCGGCAGGGGGTTTCTTTTCGGCAGCGTGGAGATCCCGCCGGTGCGCTCGGCTCTCCAGCGGGACGGCGGGCGACGCTGACGGGGGACGGGGTTGGATTTCACAAAGCGGAAATCCCCGGCGACGTGCTGCGACGATCGAGGAAGAATGCGAAACAGCTTCCGGATTTCGAGGCACTTCGTGCGGCGCGAAATTCCTCCTCCGCGAAAGGAAGCGACAAAAATCGGAATTTCCCAATTCGATCACTGCCTCCGCTCCGCCGTCGATCGTCGGTCCCATTCTCCGCGGCCGCGACGCACGGCGTCGGTGACGCCGCGCGAAATGTAACAAAAAGCCGCTAAATATCGGGTCTGTCCTTAGCGGAGTGACGCCGTCGGTGCGTGCCCCGCAGTGAAACGTCACCGCATTGCAATTGTCGTTCGTGTACCGCAAAATTTGCGGTCGCTCGCTGACGCGTGGCGTTGCGAAATTCAGGCGAGAGAGCTTTTCCTCTGCGCCGCTGCGCTGATGTAAGCTGCCTTCGAGTGACCCAACCAAAATCCGTCGGTTTTGCGCCAGCGGAGGTCTTTCCCGTCGCTCCGTCCGCGATCCGTTCTCCGTCGGTCTGCCTGCGGCGGAAGCCCTCTGGTTTTTGCGTGTGCCGCATCCGATAAATAAATAACACCGGGAGGCATAAAATTTGCAATGCTAAACGATATCCTGAAAAAGCGAACGCTAAGAGTGAATAAAATTAAAAAAAAAAAAAAAAATCTCTTGGGGGATGAAAATCGCATTTATTACCCTAAGAGTAAGTGGCTTTATTGATTTTTTTTTTTTTTTATTTATTTTCCGGGGGGACGTTTTCCTTTGGGGAAACGTCGAAACACGCGATGGCGTCTTAATAATTAAGAGGAGGTCGGCGGAGGACGGCGACAGCTCATCCTTTCCGGAAAGTTTCCCGATTTTTTACGGGCGAAGAACGGGCTCTCGGAGCTTTTCAAATGGCATCCTTCGTCCGCGCTCCCGATGCGTTTTTCCGTCGATCGAGAGGCGTCCGGGAACCTTTCGCGCGTCTCCCGCCGGTCGAGGCGTCGCGGCCGAACCTTCCGGAGCTCCCGAACGCTTTGAACCGAACGGCTGCGACCGGTTTGATTTTTACAAT